>CAKAOI010047270.1:56585-69823 GCA_916701655.1 Sebastiscus albofasciatus
AAAATCAAAGAATAGTGTGTCGAAAAAATGTAAAAAAAAAAAAGTCATGGTATAGTATGTACAAAAAGTCATTGTATTTTATGTAGAAAAAAATAATAGTATAGTATGTTGAAAAAAAGTTGAAAAAAGTCATAGTATCTTATGTCGAAAGAAAGTAAAAAAAAGTCAAAGAATAGTATGTCGAAAAAAAGTAATTATAGTATGTCGGAAATTGTTTTTAAAAAAGTCATATTCTAGTATGTAAAAAAAAAGTCATAGTATACATGTCGAAAAAAAATAAAAAAAAGTCATAGTATAGTATGTCAAAACAAAACCTTTAAAAATGTCATATTGTAGTTTGTTGAAAAAAAAAAAAACCTAGTAAAACTCCGCAGTGCATCTGTAAGGGCCACTATCAATAACCTACATTGACCTAGACCTCGGCCAAGGTGCCTGACTTTAAAAACAGATCACAGCTGACGGTACCGTGAGGTGGTTGGCTTATTATTAACATGCTGTGTTTCCGTGTCGCGTATCGGCGGATGCCTCTCTCATTCAGCATCCTACATTACACTTCGTCGTCTGTCATCCCTCCATCTACCGCTTTTTTCTTTCTCACCGCGGACGGCCAGCAGCTCCCGCACACACATCCACACCCGTATCTCTCTGCTCGAAGAAGGAAGAAGGCGGGGCCATGCGTCATCAACGTGAACCAGATGAATCATATCCGACAGACTGAGACAATCAGCTGTGTTTGAAATCTTGACATTAATTCATCAGATGGACGGAGTTTTTTTAAATGTTAAGACAACATAGAAGCAGATCACAACTCTACTGTATCTTCACGTTCCAGTGGCCTATCAACCTGCTGTCACAGGTATTATAACTAATCTCAGTTAATCCTCTTTAGAGCTAAAATGCCATTTAGAGGGCCAACGATCAGGGACATTTAGTCAGGGAGCTCCGGAGAGCTCAGTGTTTTCACTGCTTGATTACTGGCTTAACGAGATTAATTTTCTCCTTTACACACAAACATACTAGGGACCTATAAAAGCTTTAAAATTGATTTGATTACACTGATTAATTTCACCTCCTTTTTTTTTGCAATATACTCCAATCCAACACCAAATGACTAGATTTAATCCTCTCTCAGTGTCAGAACTATTCAAAAGTGCAAAACAGTTCCCCTTATATCATGTTTTTGTCTGTGGTAATATTTTCTACAGGACTATTTTATCTGGCTGTATTGATTTATTGGACAAAGGATCATTAATTCATGACCTCTAATCTTTTTGGGGTTCTTCATGCTCTGCTCAGGTAGACATTACTCCTCTATATCTTTATATCAACCATAGTTGTTTGCTGCTATACTAATGCTCTGAATATCATATAGAAAAATCTTTAACTAAGCCTCTGATTGAAGTTTCCAACTAATGTGATGAATAAAATCTGCCTGATTATTCAGGCCGTGTGATAATACATATAATGACAGGATGAAATTTTCTTTTCAAAGGCAGGAGGTAAAAATTAAATGCCATCCATTAGTGACACAGGTACTGAACTGCAGCACGCTGGAGCAAAAAAACATCTTACCCATTAAGATGTATTAAATGGACCCGGGATAAAACATCTTTCTGAGGGAAGTAAAGTGAATTTTAATGAAAGAGTCTCCAAAAAAAATACTTTTATGGAGGTAAAACATAAAGTATACATAATATGTCATGTTTTTGTCTGCAGGATTATATAGTCATGGTGCTTAATCAGGTAAATGTGTTTTCTTTATATATTATTTTAGTTTAATTCTCTGTTTCACGAAGCATATCTTCTAAATGTTATCGTATTTTATTGTATTTTTATGCGTCATTATTTTTTCAGGTATTTGGTCATAAGCTAAACAAGAAAAAAAACAACACATTCTCATCCCAACTCGTTAAATACTGACGCTTTGTCAGACCCCTTGGCGTCACTTTTTGCTCGAGGTAAACGTGTTTAATGTTGTGAATTTAACAAAAACACTTGCTCAGGATCAGGCAACAAAACCACTTAGTTATGTTTAGGAAAAAACAACACCGTTGACTTAAAATTACTAAGTTTGTGCAGTGTAAATGTGACTGGACATTGTGAACACAGGACAGTAACGAACAGCTGATTGTAAAGAGAAAGTGAAACGTTACGCACGGGACATGAGCAGCGTTCTCCTGTGGATGGGTTTACATTGTAATTAATGGAAAGCCTAGTGCGTCGCGTACCGGCGCTCAGGGGTGCCTTGTGCAGCGAGGATCAAGAAATGTATTATGTTTATTCATCTTGAGGGGAAGATGAATATCTGCACTAAATATCATGACAATCCATCCAATAGTTCTTGAGATATTTCACTCAGAAAGACAAAAGTCAACCTACTGGTAGCACTAGAGGAAAAGTTAGGGGATCACTAAAGTCAGTAGGATTCATTGCTTTGGAACCGTAAATGTCTGCACCAAATTTCATGGCAATCCATCCCATAGTTGTTGAGATATTTCAGTCTGGACCAAAGTAATCAACTGACCTTGACATTCGTTTAACTGTGCTGCCATCGTGGCTAAAATTAGACTTCCCTTGGTTGAATAAAAACGCTCCACATGTGCAAATGTTGCACCAAAAGTCCAAAAATGAATCCAATTCATCCAACTATTTTGTATCATAAGAAAATATTCAAGAGGGTGAACACATTTTCCAGCAGCAGCGGGGTTTTGATATGTTGTCATGTCCGGGGACAAAGTTGCGATCATCCCTGACATTCCCCTGGTGGCCTCCCAGCCTCCATGTCTCAGCCCAGTGGAGGAGGGAAATGGAAAGGTGAAGAGGTACGACGACACACACAGCAGCAGCTCCACCAACACCTCACACACACGCACAAACCAAGGTGCAACTGATGTGGGAGATTTCATGTGCCATTCTGATCTGCTGTCACGAGATGAAAGCCGATTCCTACTCCAACATTTTCCTTTTTTCCTCTGCCATGATCGTTAAATAAAAAAAGATTTCCAAGACAAAGAGACGCAGTGTTGGACCCAAACACTGTTTAAAGTTTTGTGATTCTTTCCACACGTTCCCGTCTGTCGGTCGAAGCCAGAAGAGCCATTTTGCTAATAGAGTGCAACAACTGTTTACAGCCGAGCGTCTGTTATGTTTTCAGAGAGACTGAGCAAAATGCTGAGCAGATCCAAATTCAATTACTGTTTGACTACAGCTCCATTAATTAAACATAGCAGAGAGACATCATGCATTACAAGTAGATTTTTTATTTGGGAAAACTCTAAAAGTAGTTAGGCGATGTTACAGGGTCTCAAAACACTGTTAGATATATCCTGCTGGCAATAGGTTTTCAGACCTTAAAGACAAATACGGTCGTTTGTTTTATATTATCATTTTATGGTTTTAAACTACTAGCATTATTTTGCCTCATCTACTGCATGGGAGGTCGTACTGGAAGTGTTTGTGTCACAGCAGTGCAATGGAGGTGGGAGAGTTAACCAGACATGCATTTGCAAAACCAGTCAGCTAGTCTTCATGCTTGAAGCCTTCTCTCTTGTAAAAGGGAAGTTATAAAAGAAGTGGACGTAGTCACCGTGACGTTGGTTTGTGGACTGCTGTTTCGAAGCTTTAAGTTCGGCATTTTTGCCGTCGCCATCTTGTTTTTTTGCAACTAGAAGTGACAGTGAGAGGATGGAGCTAAGTACAGCTGAACGCTGAATAAGACATTTTCAGGTGACCAAAAATGTTATAATTAACTTTCATGAACTGAAAACACACTGTGAAAGGGTTAAAGTTGTAAGACGAAAACACAAACAACTCCCAGACTGGACAACGCCGTGGTAGAGACCTGTCAATCACAAGGTAGCCCCGCCCTAAAGCATGCTACCCCTGCTTTATGGTATATTTGACTCTAAATGGGACCATAATTTACTAAATGAACATCATGCTGTATTGGAGAAGACTTGAAACTAGCGATTGAGACCATAAACTCATGCTTACAATGTTTACTGAGGTGATAAATCAAGTGAGAAGTAGGCTCATTTTCTCATAGACTTCTATACAATCAGACTTCTTTTTGCAACCAGAGGAGTCGTCCCCTGCTGGCTGTTAGAAAGAATGCAAATTTAAGGCACTTCAGCATTGGCTTCACTTCTCAGACCTGGAGGTTGCCCACTACACAGAATGAGAAATGAAAATTTATACTTTATCGGAATAATTTTCAAACTGTATTTTTCTGCTTTACAAGAGATTGAAGACTAACTGGTTGTTTTGGCAAATTAATGCCTAAATATAGAAAATAGAAACACATTGCAGCTTTTCTGTGAGAAGTATGGGGGACTTTTTTCTACTACAACATTTTTCTGAGATAAGAAAATGATTACCTTTATAGAAAATAAACTGAAAGGTAAAGGCTGGTTTAGGATCATCTTTTTCAGCTGTAACTGATGTTCAATGAAATATACCTGAATATCTGGAAAATACCTGCACACGTTCTCCTTCCCGCTCCGAGAGGACACGGATCACCGCAGTTTACAGTAAACATGAGCTTCTCTTTGACACACTAACAGCTCAAACATGCATCAGGTAACAAATAGTGAAGGCAGGTAGGAAAAATGCTAATTATGAGATATGTTAAATTTGTATTTTTAACTTTATCAGACTTTCAAACACATTTAATAATCAAACAAAATTAATAAATGAATAAGATTTGATCCCTAGTTATGGTTAAGCCTTTATCTGGGTGGCTTGATGAGCTAGTTTGAACTTCTGACCGGATTGTATCCTCCCAGAAAGACATCTGGTGTTACTGTATTGACCACCAATGCTATTGACCCCACACAGGTATGTTGTGTCGTATTGGGATATAAGTCAGTAAGAATTATTGTATGTTTCTACGTTATGCCAGCAGATGTGATCGTACACAGACTGAACCCGTAACCTCTGACCAGGTGGACATCCTCTCTGAAGCACCGGGTCATCCTGCTGCTCTTATCTCTCTGACCTCTCCAATCTATACTGTGTGTGTTTATATGTGTGTGTGTCCGTGGCTTTTTATCTACACAAGCACACATCTAATTCTCCTGTAAACTGCATTTGTTACCCTTAAGGCAGGGAGTCATCATGGGATGTGTGTGGACTCACTGCAGCTGATATACTGACATATTTGTGTGGATGAGAGGCTGTGTGTGTGTGTGTGTGTGTGTGCACTATACAAAAGCACTGCAGAGGCCGACATGTCAGCTCAGCTCGGCTCACACGTCACCTGGCCGTTCATTCTGCAGTGAGAAAGGTCAGTGAGAGGAGAAGCATCATTAGCCGAGCGCCGACTTCACTACAGTACTGACGTGAATAAACTCAGAGACAATGACAGAGGGGCTGGTGGAGAAATGATGGATGAAAAAAGATGAGAATCTAATGACCGCGGTGTGATATTAGAGCTTTCTCATTGTCTTTGACTCTTATATGTGCACATTCAACCTCGTCTGCATTGATTTTCTTTTTTTAGGAAGGCCATTTTGTCACTGAGAGGTTATCAAAAACACCAAAATGATTTATTCTCCACCCAGAGCCCACTACTCGGTGTCCTTGTTGCATAATAAATAATAAAACCAATGATGGCTGAATTCTATTTAGCCGCTTCAGTTTCAGGGTCTCGGTACTGTGCATGTTGCACCACTGTTACGCCTTAAGCTGGGCAGACGCTGCACAATTTTAGACAGTTTTTGGCCTGAATTTTGAACCGTACGACTCATTTTAGAGTCCAAATTTCACTTTCATCAGTGATTGTTTGGCGTGCAGTGTACGGGGGGGACCAAGGACTGATTAACTCCTCCCGACTGCATTTCTAACATGTCAGAAATTTTGGTCGGTCATCCACAGGTCCTCGCACAGTTGAAGCAGAGCCACAAGTCGGTTCAAGTCAAAATATCTGCTGTGAAAAAGGCCTGTGCTCCACCACCTCATCACTGAATGAGTAAACTGAGCAACTAATACTTTTTAGGGGTTCTCAGCTCAAATAAATTGACTTTGATAATAACTTGTAGCATTTTTCTATTCAAAGTGCTTTACAATTGATCAAAAAACAAAATATACATACAAGATAACATAGTAAGTATATAATAAACACAATTTAAAGCTGTACTTATCAACATTTTTATATTAACAATGTATGAAATGACTATGTGTAATGTGAAACCCACTCTGCATCTTTGTTTCCAGCTAGAGGTGGACGATATGGGAAAAAAAATAAATCACAATTTATTTTTCAGGCAGGATTACAATCCTCGATCTTATCGCGATTATTATTCATATTGGTTTTTAAGGCTGATTTACAAGTTACTGAACAGTACAACCGAACTAATTTCCCTATTTAAAAAAAATGAAATATAGCATATAACAAAACACCAAATTCCATTTTCAAATTCAGCACTTTAAAGTTTCTTTAAATATTTATCAGTCGTTTATCAGCAGAACTCGGAAAGCAAGCACTTTCCGAAATCCACATGAACCCCTCTTCACATCGGCATAAATTAGATCCACCACACAGCATTTATTTAAAAAACAAAATACATCACGTTTAAAGCTGGTTTCGCCTGCTACACCCATTATTTCCTTTCTCCAATACCATGGTGAGGATCACCAGGAGCTCATGCCAGCAGTTGAGTTTTCATTAAAACAAAATTATGACTGGTGTGATAACTGCATGCCAGATTTATCAGAGCAAACAAAGCCAAATTGCCTCCTAGGTTACCATATGACAGGTTTGCTGAGAAACAATGTAGCAATTAAAAGGCTATTTTTTTTAAACATAGTCTGGCACAGTGCTCACGCCACATAGAAATGCACCGGAGCTACATTACATCACTTCCAGCAAACTTCACAGAGAACAATGAGGGTTTGTTTTAACCAAATACTCTCTGGTCTAGCTCAGCTAAAAACACAAAAAAACAAATCCATCAGCACGTTAAGGCCTTTACACACCGGGGGCATGACGAATAAACAACATGAAAATGAGAAATGCTCGCCTGCAAATATTATATATCTAGAGCTATTTTTGTGAAAGATAAGAACGGAAGTAGTGGATCTGGTCTGTGGTGCCTTTGTCAAGGTTGAAAGGAGTAATAAAGTTTGCCAACCCGTTCTGCACAACGTGACTGGGCAATGCCTTTATTCGCGGTGCGAAAGCTCGGAAAATCAACCTTGTTCCAAAAAAAAAAGCAGCGAAAAGTGTTTTTTCACCGCAAAATATTTGCGTTCTACGTGAAAGTATTCATGACTAAAATAACAGTTCAAAACAATATACTGACATGCCAATTAATCACACAAAAAAGAAGCTGCCGGTGTGTAACGGCCTTTAGCATGTCGTTCACTAACGAACCTTGTAACCAGTTATCTTTTTTCTTTTTTTTTCTATCGATAATTCTCTCTCGTCTCCGACTCTGGCTGCTTAGTGTCAGCAAGTTTATTGCGTTTCGGGATGTTTTTATATAGCAGCATAGCTGAGCTCCTGCATGCAGGGAAGACACTGGAGCCATAGAACTGCAGCCGATTGAACGTGAACTGTATCCCGATTCTCACGATCTCTCTGTAAAGACAGATCGTAGAACAGTTAAATAGTTCATGATCTAATATCGTCACATCCCACACCCCCCGGCCACCCCTTCCAGCCACAGCAGGCAACAGTTTTCACAGAATAAGCTCTGCTAAACCCACTGTACTCAACCTGCTCAGCACCAAATACACAAACAGACAACGGTAGCGAGTTGCTGCTGAACATAGTGGAGCACTTATCCGCTAAAGAGCCAGATATTTCCCTCAGGAGTTCTTGGACACCGAGACAGAGCTAAACTATATTGGATTATTGGACTTGCATCTATCACGTGGACAAAACACAACTCCAGATGAATGCTAATGTTGTCTCTGTGTGCAAAATAGAAAACCGTTCACACGTTCGCCATAATATATAAGGTGATAATATGTCAGTGTTTTGTTCACAGGTTGTTTCACTGCCGCCAAGAGGCCCACAAATCTACTGATGCTGCTTTAAGCAATCTGTAAAGAAATAATATGAAGCTAAAAGGAGGCCTGATAAGACAGCAGACAGACAAATGTTTAATAGAAGTGATTCCTAAAAAGCCTGCTGGTAATCAAGATCACTGGAACAAACAGGAGTCCCTTGATGAATTTTATTAGACATACACTACTAATCCAAGAATAATGAAAAAGTGACAATAACTAAATGCGGATCAACAGATTAGTTTAAGCAAAATGTCTCATAGTTTTATGCTAATGCAGAATAATCCGGTCTATATGTCTTAGCTTGTGCGGTATTAACGTGGTCTTAGCCAGCTAACAGCAGCACATTTAATTTTGAGCTTCACAATTAAACCCCCTCAAATCTCAGCGCTGATTAGACTGACATTTATCTACACTGCCATTTTACCACTCCCCTCAATGGAGGGATTTCCACTTAATTAATATCACAAGAGGCAGCCATAAACTGATGGGAAGGCTGACCTTTAGGAGTGGAGGTAAGAAAAGGTCCTGTACAATGTATAAGGCTCACAACTGGAAGATTTTACTGAACAGACTCTGACGCTCTGAATGGACATGAATCTCCCTCATATTAAAGGTCCCATATCATGCTCATTTTCAGGTTCATACTTGTATTTTGTGTTTCTAGTAGAACATGTTTACATGCTGTAATGTTCAAAAACCCTTTATTTTTCTCATTGTGTCAGCCTGAATATGCTTATATTTACCCTCTGTCTGAAACGCTCCGTTTTAGCGCATTTTGACAGAACTGCAATGGAATTGCAACAGAATTGCGTTGCTAGGCAACAGCTTGGGTCCATGTGTACTTCCTGTCAGCTGATGACATTCACATACACCGCAACCAGGAATAAACTGGGACACATTTAGAATGTTTACGTTTAAAATTGTGTAAAGGGTCTAAATATTGTATATTTGTGACATCACAAATGGACAGAAATCCTGACAGCTTGTCTCAAATGCAGAGTTTCTGAATACGGGTTGTGTGTATTTCCCTGTGGGTTGAGTATTTCGATACTTTCACAGTATTTATATAGGACTTAAGATTGCTTTATAATAAAAAAAACATGAAAATCTCACTTTTTTTATAATATGGGACCTTTAAAGTTTAAAAATAAAAATAAAATGTTCATAGTAGGGCTGTCAAAGTTAACGTGATGCATTAACGTCACTAATTTCTTTAATGCATTAACACAACTTGTGATTTTTAGGTACATTTTGAACGGATAAAAAAATTTAAATTAATCGTGATTAAATATTTTATTCAATTTTATTCATAATGTAGTTTCCAGCTTTAGAGTGTGTGAGACTGATATCTTGTTTCTCAAAACTTTTACATAACTTTCCACGACCTTTGAAACTATACACTCTCAAATATGAGCGGACAACATATTGAAAATAAACACAACAGGAGCTGAGGAAGCTGTACATCAGTTCTGCTGCCAGAAACACAGCAAAGTCAGCAACATGCACATCAGTTTGTCAGAGTGAGATAAAAAGTACGGCAGCCCTCTGACATTGTTTGAAGGTTGATACGGACTCTCCGTGCATGGTTAAAGTTTAACTCTATCCTTCCTCCAACACCAGTACGAAGTGTTGACTGCTGCACGAGCTCTCTTGGAGTTGACCCCCACTCTAACACCATAAATGTACTTATGCATAATTGACACGGGAAAGCTTTAAATAATTCATTCCTATGAACTCCTGCGAAGGGAAGTGATTTGTTGCAGAGCGAGCGAGCGAAGCACGAAGTGTGAGCAGCCTGAGAGTCGATATGTAGTGAAAACTAGCTAAACTACTGTAACTATTTCATGATGTTTTTCTTCCAGCTATGGAATGAGGGTATGAGAGTGTTAGGTTAGAGGAGTTTGATTGAGTAACAGCACCCAGTCTGATAATCTAGTGGTGACAACATGCGCTTTTTCCCACAAGCTGTGCCGCAGTGATGTAACGTGCCACTCTGTAGGGTGTGGTCAGAGGTTTGAAAGACTTTCAACCTATAGAGGTCACTGCAGTTATGTTTTTCCTCTAAAATCCAGCAAAATAAGTGCCGGTAAACCCATCGAACAGCCCCGTCTCCTAGAAATTACGTTATCCATACAGCGATATATTCAAAAAAGGCTGGACTCAAACTAATGTGAGATAGTTTTCCCTCTCACATCCCTTTGATGTTATAATATACACTCACCGGCCACTTTATTAGGCACACCTGTTCAATTGCTTGTTAACACAAATAGCTAATCAGCCAATCACATGGCAGTAACTCAATGAATTTAGGCATCTAGAGGTGGTGAAGACGACTTGCTGAAGTTCAAACCGAGCATCAGAATGGGGAAGAAAGGGGATTTAAGTGACTTTGAACGTGGCATGGTTGTTGGTGCCAGACGGGCTGGTCTGAGTATTAAACTGCTGATCTACTGGGATTTTCACGCACAACCATCTCTAGGGTTTACAGAGAATGGTCCGAACAAGAGAACATATCCAGTGAGCGGCAGTTGTGTGGACGAAAATGCCTTGCTGATGTCAGAGGTCAGAGGAGAATGGGCAGAGTGGTTGGAGATGATAGAAAGGCAACAGTAACTCAAATAACCACTCGTTACAACCAAGGTCTGCAGAATACCATCTCTGAACGCACAACACGTCCAACCTTGAAGCAGACGGGCTACAGCAGCAGAAGACCACCAGGTACTAGCAAGGTGTACCTAATAAAGTGGCCGGTGAGTGTATTTCACACCTTACAAGGCTTCTGGGAGAATAAATTCATGTATGTAAACAGTCAACACTCCCTCCTTTTGGAAGGGGCACTGATTTAGTATTGCACTTTCAGAAAGTTGGGGGACTCAAAACAGACTACAGAGATCACAAAAGTCGAAAGGCCAATAGATCCTAACTTTTAGTCCCTACATGGGCAAACTCATGCAGCTACATTTTCCATAATGCAACTTGATAGCATCTTTCATCCCTGCCAAGTAAAGACCTGTCTTTCAAACTCAATGCAAGCTTTCTGTTAGCTCCCTCCTAGACATTATACAGCTATTTTCTCTGACCGAGTGGTACTCCTCATGACAAGTAAACTGGATTTGATGTGTAAAATTGGTGGAGGGCCTCTTTAAAGTAAATGAACAATGTTGTCTTGTGCAGCTTTAACACTTTTCTTCAATTTTGAAAAGGAATTTTCCTTCGCAGTGCACAATCAGTTGGAGAATATGACTCCTATATTGGACCTGAATGTTCAAAGCTCCTCGCTGTTCCACCAGTTTTCAGTCGGAGCCTCTGGTTGATCTCAAGTACCGCTGTAATCCCTGAACTCAAATCCCAACCTCCCCGAGTAAACTACTTCCGGATGCGCCTGTGAATCCACAGCTCCCAACTTGTTCAGGGCTTACCGAGACCATCCGACCTCGGCTGCCAGCTCAGTGTATCTAAGCTTCTTCTTTCCATCTACCACATCATCTCCCCACGGCACACAGAGTTCTGCAAAGTGTAACGGTCCACAGAGTACTGGACCACCAAGTCAGGTCCAGAGACGACTCAGTATCTCGGCGAGACTGTCGGCCATGACTGCTCACACTCCTCGGTGCCTAAAGTCAATCCCCACTGCTGCTCCGACTGTGTGGACGGCTAACTTTGTTTTCTGGCAGAACATTTAGGACAGCTGGAGTGTGTCAGAGTGAGTTTTGGGCCAATACCAAAACTGTGTGTGTCGCATTTGAATCACAAATCAGTTCTGATACCATCAAAGTGCTTTATCTTTTATCAGATTGATGAATAAATGGATGAATGGATGAATAATGCATCGATGGATGTCTGTCCAACACATTCTCACTCGTCAAATACCGCCGCTCGGTCAGAACCCCTGGGTATCGGAGACCGACGCACAGTGTAGCCCTCTTACGTTACTTTTGAACCTGTCAGGGACGGCGTGTCCATATACGGTCATTACATGCATAGTGTCCTTTCAAAATAAACTTCCATTTTCACAGGAAGTTAGGGTTACGCAACACAACCACCTAGTTAGGGTTAGGAAACGGTCGTGGTTGATGTTAACTTCACTGACTAGCGACTCACGATACCGAGTCACATGACTTAAGATAGACGTGACAAAATAAGTCATAGTTACTTTAATTTCACACGGGCCATGAACAGCGGTCTCCTGGTTGAATGTCCTGTGTTCACTACGGCTGTTATGGTGAAAGAATTTCCTCTGCGGTGATAATAACTGGCTAAACAGCAGTGATATGCGGTATTATTGACGCTTTTTTTTTTTTTTTGCAAATTACCTAATTTATCCTTATTTTAGTGCTAAATAAATAAGCTTTATCATTAGGCTATTATTAGATATATTGTTGCTTTTTAAATGAAAAAGAAGACAGTTTTAACACAGAAGGGCAATGAGGTGCAGCATTTTTTTTTTCAGCTGAGACACTTTGGTTACGTCTGGTTGCTATGATACAGAATATCCACAGTAGTAAAAATGTTGACAAAAGGTAGAGTACTTGCTCTGGATGAAGGGGAGGCTGAAGCAGGAAGAGAGAGGGCAGACCCGCTGGTCTATGTGTATTAATTACTCCTCCATTGTTGTTGTTGTTCAGCACTTGTGGCTCCATGAAGGATGTGACGGTTGGTCATTGTGGTATTCGTCCTGCCCCTCATCCGTTGTGTTTGGACGGCTGGGTAAAAGGGTGAAAGTGACGAGTGAAGCGTTTTATCCAAAGTTGAACATTTTTCAACTCTCGTCTCGGCGACCAGAAAAAAAAACACCAACCCGCAACGCTCAGTGCAGAATAGATGCTCAACACCTCGTCATGCTGCTGGTATTTGTAGCATAGTGAAAATATGTGACACTCTCATTGCAAAGAATAATCATTTTTAAAAAAGATAGCGGTTGTGGCGGTTGCTTGCCATGCCCTGCGGTTGGCTTGTCAATAGCACGGTATTGCGGTTTAGCCCTCGTGTTCACGTCTGACTGAATGTTCTTACTTGTTGCATCTTATGAATATGTTTCATCTTTTTGCAAGAAACATGCTTTATAAAATACATCTTATTATTAAGAAGACTGTCTCCACCACTCATTATTCACAATGCAAAAACAAGAAAAGTGAGAACAGACATCCAGAGAATAACATAACATCCATTCATTATAAAACATGGGAGAAGCTGAGTGCTAACCTCGCTTCACATGTGTGAACCAC
>CAKAOI010047270.1:69843-103816 GCA_916701655.1 Sebastiscus albofasciatus
TTTTTTTTTTTTTTTGCAAATTACCTAATTTATCCTTATTTTAGTGCTAAATAAATAAGCTTTATCATTAGGCTATTATTAGATATATTGTTGCTTTTTAAATGAAAAAGAAGACAGTTTTAACACAGAAGGGCAATGAGGTGCAGCATTTTTTTTTTCAGCTGAGACACTTTGGTTACGTCTGGTTGCTATGATACAGAATATCCACAGTAGTAAAAATGTTGACAAAAGGTAGAGTACTTGCTCTGGATGAAGGGGAGGCTGAAGCAGGAAGAGAGAGGGCAGACCCGCTGGTCTATGTGTATTAATTACTCCTCCATTGTTGTTGTTGTTCAGCACTTGTGGCTCCATGAAGGATGTGACGGTTGTTCATTGTGGTATTTGTCCTGCCCCTCATCCGTTGTGTTTGGACGGCTGGGTAAAAGGGTGAAAGTGATGTGTTCACGTCTGACTGAATGTTCTTACTTGTTGCATCTTATGAATATGTTTCATCTTTTTGCAAGAAACATGCTTTATAAAATACATCTTATTATTAAGAAGACTGTCTCCACCACTCATTATTCACAATGCAAAAACAAGAAAAGTGAGAACAGACATCCAGAGAATAACATAACATCCATTCATTATAAAACATGGGAGAAGCTGAGTGCTAACCTCGCTTCACATGTGTGAACCACCGGACACTTCTCTGATATGTTCAGTGATTCAAATGAGCTAATGTGCTGCACGGTGACGGCTGTTTCCCCGCTTGGATAAACAACCGAGCCAAACAGTGCATCTTCCTAATTAGCCAGCTAACCACATCCATGAAAAACAGAGATCAAATAATGGCCATATATACAGTATGGTGTGGATGAGATTGATGCAGCTCTGCAGGTTGTTGGAAGCCAATTTACAGGAATAACAACTCTCAAATTGAGAGATTCTCATCATGACAAACATTAAAGTTGAATACCAACAGCTAAACAAAAACAAATCAAGTGAAACAAGATGGCTCGTGTCTTTAATTAAGTTGTCAAAACCGTGAGGATGAGAAGTCAAAGCATGGGCGCAAAAGGTGAAGAAATCACTTAGCGGTTGTGGTTGCAAAATCTGGGTGCACGTTCAGGCTGAATCAACGACCCTAAAATGATAAAATGAAGAAGGTTGGTTGATTACATGTATTTATTTTAGGACTAAATGACACTTCACTGATTGTTTATCTGAATACATTAACTTGAACTGATTTTAAAAGGACATTTTGATGAGATCTCACACAAGTAGGCATGATTAGGGTTGCTTTTTGGCATAAAACAGCAAACATGAGTGAATACTGCCAACGGCTTTTAAAAGCTTTTGACTTAAACCCTGAATACATGTGACTTATACGTCTTATATATCTGTTTAATATAAAAAAAACTCAATGTTCAGTCTGCAGCTCTCAAAATATCCATTAGTTTGCACTCTAAAGCAATTATAAAAGGTGCTGCTACGGTGCACACACACACACACAGAAATACAGTATACATGTACAGTATATAGTATATGGACACTATTCCCACAGCAGCGGATGACTTTATGCACTTCCTTTCCAGACCCAAAGCCATTAGTGCACTTCTGAGCCCTTTCCCTTGAATCTGGAAGGCTGACAGTGATTTTGAAATCGTGCAAACACACACACACACACACACACACACACACTCGTGACACACACACCACACAGAGGCTAAGCGGACAGGCGAGTAGGAGCCAGCAGGAGGGAAATGTCAGGACAATGTCAGGGTGTTAGCTTGGCATGGCAAGGCTGGGCTCGCCTCCGAATGTCTCTGAATGTCACCACTCTGGAGACCAGAGGAGCTCACACTTGCACACGCGCGCACACACACATGCACGAGCGCAAACACACACACACAGATCTGGAATGAGGGGAAAAAGAAGAGAGGGATCCGTGTTGCCCTCCAGCAGTCAGTGGAAAATGGCAGACAATGAAACACCTCTCACTCCTTTTATAAGGTCATATCTGAATGTCACTCATTGATTATTAAAAATAACGCAAAAACTCAGGTAATTTGTGCATCTCATGGGTATAAAAGCACAATGAAGGCTTGAGTAATCTTCGTGGTTTGAGCATCACTAAATATAATGTATTGAAATGTATTGTACTGCATAATAGAGTGGAAACCTGGAAATGATTTTTGAGCATTTTAGCACTTCCAGTTCCCGCATCTGTAAATCAATGTTTTTTTTTAATGGATTTTTAGTTAGATGTCTGAAATAAGATCTGTGGTTAACACAAGCTGAAGAGATTTTAACGATTTGTTCTACGACATAAAATACATCAATAAAGACCCCATTTGTGAATTTTGAAGCCTTTATGTCTCAGAAAAGACGGTTGCTCACAAGTGGCTAAATGAGACGTCTAAACGTCATCGTGCCAACTCGTCTGCATTTACAGCCTCGTTGTTTATACTTGCGTTCATGTGACCGTGGTGTAGTTTGTCTGTAGCCTAACGTTAGCTTTTTACTTCTGGCGTAGTATCATAAATGTGTGTTTGCCAAAGAGCTTATTTTCTGCAATAATCCAAAACCCAATGGAAAAATCCCAGTGCTTTTTGTCGAGGGAACCAGGGTGGCGCTAACTCCCTGGTTGGCCTACAAAAACACGTCATCCCTGGAGCACTCTACTACTCAAAGTCGACGCTTTGTGCTGAACTCATACGGCGGTTACCGCTGATACCGGTGTCGTCGCGGAAACGTAGCACCCACCCTCTGGTTTCCCCCGAAGTTCACACTGCTCTGTCAGCACTGTTGCCGTTGTTTGCACTGTTAGCACGGTTAGCTGCAAGCCGCCAGCTCAGCAGAAATGCTCTGTATTCCTTAATGAGCACCTTTAAGTTTATAATGCACTTATTTGTCATGCTGCATTGGACTTTATACTTATGGGGTGTAATACAACCAACAGGATGTCCTGAAAAAAGGACAAGTTTTATAAGAACGGATTATACAGGTCTGCTTCAATAAACTTATTAATGATCCATTAACAAAAGCACACCCACAAACTCATCTAGAAGACCTCAAACTGAATTTATAAATTCAAATATCAGCTCTATCTGAGCACAACACGAGATCGGAGACGTTTTAAGGAGCTGCAGACGAACACAGGCTGAACCATCAAACCTGCCCTCAGTATGATTCACAACCAGTCCCTCGGAACATTAGATGGAAAACAAATCCTTTGCATGATCCCCCCTATCAATCTCTCCAGTGTTTCTTTAAAAATTGAAGTCGGGAACAAAGAAAGAACATAAAGTATTGAAGAGGTACTCAGGTGGACCTGTGTGACGCTGCTGCTGCTGCTGTTGGTTTGCTTCGCTCACAGAGACGCTGGTAGTTTATTCGTTTGTCAGGCAGCTGAATCATTCATGAAAACAAAGAAAAAGTCACAGTGACTTATGACCTATCTATCTCAGAGCGAAGTAAACAATAAATACTGTCCTTTGCTGACACACACGCACATACACACACACACACACACACACACACCTGGCCTAGTGGGAAGCAGAACAAGATGCTGTGAAAGATAAATGAGGAGGATAAACTGGTGTTTGGCGCTCTGTGCTGCTGCCCCTGTTTGAAAGCCATTCAAAAGGGCAAATCTAAGAGGGCAGATCTTCATTGATCACAATGACCCCCCAGAGACTAAATAGAAAATAACTCTCACACACACGCATACAACGCTGAGGGCAGCTGTATTGCCCTACACACACACACACACACCGGTGATAAAAGACGATATCTGTATCTTTCCTTCTCAATCTACACGCACAGACGTTTGTATTTCTATACTTTTAAGGACCGTCAATGACATAAACTATAACCCTAACCTTAAAGGTCGGGTCCATCTGCGTTCTGTTCCATTGTTTTCAAATAGAAACGCCCACTCAGCCGTTGCAAAAAGCAGTGACGTAGGTTACCAAAGTAAGGTTGTATGTACAGTATAGTCCCAGCTCACTGTGTTAATACTCCCGTGTTCTGCGAGGTAAAATTACTCCTTTTGTGAATGTAGTCTGGTGGCTTGGAAGAGAGCGATATAACGGCTTCAGTTCCCCGTCGAAAAGGGCTGTCTGATGGTGAGGTAAAGCGGCTGTGGACGGGAGCAGCAGAAAAACGTATTTTAGGTACCTAAAAAAAACAACAACATCAGTATTAGTGTACACTATATTCAGAATGTTTTCACTGCTTTACCTCGCCATCAGGCAGCCCTTGTGACGGAGAACTGAAGCTGTCTTCAAAGCTTCCAGACCAGACTCTATTCACAAAAACAGGAATTTTAGCTCGCAGATCACAGGAGTTGCTGGTCTGCCGCTGCATCGATCCGTTTGTTTGTTTGTGTGATTGTGTGTCTTTCAGATCTGATCTAACATGGCATCCACAGCAGTACATTGCTTAGCATCCGTGCTGGTACTCCTGTCTGCTTCTCCAAACTTGGAGCATGTCCACCGCAATGTAACGTTAATACACTGCCTGTATACAGTACATACTGTACATAGCAGCAGCATCATGCAGAAACCTACATAAGGGTCATGTGGGAAAATGTTTTTATAAGGGCCAGGGAAAAATATGACCAACATTTGTTCTTTTTGAATAATAAGAAACAAAACTGTGAAGCTACAGAATGATATAAAAACCTAAAAAAAAATAATAATAATGGACTCGCCCTTTAATGTAATCGATCATTTCACTAAACCCCCTCCCCCTAACAGCGATTGTCCACTCATACAGTATTTTAGCAACCTTATCTAGCCAAGCTTTGGATTTCTCCACATGTTGGAGCTGTGTGGTAGACCGTAGTAAGAGAGATACTCTGCATCCAAAATCAAGAACACAAGAGCACAGGTGTAAAGAATGGATAGTGAAAGAACATTGTGAAAGAGTGGAAGTGGTACTCAACTTGGTCCTCACAGAGATTGAAGTACAGGAGGACACACTCATACACACTAACACACTCACACTTACACTCTTTAGTGCAAAAACAATAACACAACACACACCGTGCACACACAACATTGCTCCAGCAGCTCAGGAACCGCATACTCACACAAAGTGAAATATCTGTTATGTCAGAAGGTGAGTCAAAACACACACACAAAGGATGTGATCATTACCTATTTTTTCCAAACACACACACATGCAGCATTGAGAAGAGTGGTCATTGATGTGATTCTTCCATGGAGACTGGTCAGATAGATAATGGAGCGAGGCTGTTAAGTCTGGGGATGAGATGATGATTGCCAGGCAGCCCAAAAACAAATTAAAGCATTAAAGCCTCGGGTTCATTTCTATATTAATGCAGCCATGATGAGTTTCTACATTAATACACGGCAGATGATGATCCACTCCAGGGTTTTTTTTTAAAGTTCAACCAAACCTGACCGGCATACAGATTTCAAGGGCCGTTAGATCAGGAAAAAATGCATTTAAAATGGTGTTTGAACACGTTGTGGTGAGCTCGATTTAACTTTTCTTTACAGACAATGAAATGTTCTGAAGCACCACACGGGCTGCACAATGATAGCAGCTGTTACATACTGAGAGGTTAGAGTTAAAGCCAATTTATGAGGCAATTTAGGCCATAAAATTATGATAGCACCTACAAAAAACACACATTTACAAAACTATCTGCACCGTCAGAGTGATTACCTTCATTCTTTCAATAATCATTTATAAATAACCTCTTAATTTAAATTGTGATCTCACAGAGTGTAGTATTTGGAGCCCTAGCATCCTCATGCACTTACACATGTTCCCAGAGCACACAGGTAATGTTGACATTAAAGGCCTCACTCACCCACACAGTTGGTCAGCTGTAGGTGGACAGACATCGTGTTAATATGGGAATTAAATAAGTAATTTCATTAGAATGATAAACGTGGAATTTGTTCTACCCAAAAAAGTTCAATAAAACTAATAAGGGACAGAGGGAAATGTCAATCAAGCACTGTCCGTACACACCCAAGACGATCAGACAAAATATTGTAAGTGAATGGTGCAGAAGCTCCTTCTCACTCCTAACTCGTCCAAAAGTGCCCCTCGGCATCAGAGACCGACGCACGGGAACACTCCTCTCGCGTTACTGCTGGACGTGTCAGAGACGGCGTGTCAATATACGCTCAATACATGCACAGTGTCCTTTCAAAATAAACTTCTGTTTTCACAGGAAGTTAGGTTTAGGCAACCACTTAGTTAGGGTTAGGAAACGGTCGTGGTTGATAATAAATTCACTGACTAATGACTCACGTGACTCATGGGACTAATGATACTTATGAGTAACGTGAATAACAACTAACCTGACACGCTAATGGGTGCCTTCATGCATCAGTATCCGATACCGAGGGGCACTTACCAAGCGGTGGGGTTTGCTGAGTTGGGAGTGAGAATAGGTTGACAAACTAAGTTGTACAGAGTGTAATTTGAACACGTCTTAAAGGTCCAATGTGTAGGATATGGTGCTATCTAGCGGTGAGGTGAGGAGATTGCCGCCAACTAAAGCCTCTCCAGTGTGTCAAGCGTGTTGGAGAGCTATGGTGGTCGACGCAAAAACACGAATGGCCCTATCTAGGACTGGTTGTTGTAAGAGTAGCGTAGGTCATTTAGAGCAGAGCCAGTGCTTAGAGTGTGTGTTTACGTGGGCAGTGAGTGGTGAAGCAAGAGAGAGAGCAGCGGCGACAGGAGCGAGTAACGTTATCGACTCCGGCCCAAGCAGGAAAAGTTAACAGAGTTTGGTTTGTCCGTTCTGGGTTACTGTAGAAACATGGCGGACTCAGTGAAGAGGACTCGCTCCCTATGTAGATATAAACAGCTCATTATAAGCTAACGAAAACACAACGATTCTTATTATCAGGTGATTATACACTAAAGAAAACATACTTATTAATATTATATTCCATTTCTGCCAATAGATCCCCCTAATTGTTACACACCAGTCATTTAAGGCAGATGCATTTATACCGGTTCTGAATGGCCTCACTCAAAGGCGAACATAGAGAGAGATGACACGCAATGCATCAAGAAAAAATGTGAATATGATGCAGGAAAGGTGTCGGGAAAGGTTTTTCTTTTTCTTTATGCTATTGGAGTAGCTGACGAGCAGTCCTGATGAAGAGTACCGGCCCCTTAAAGGTTCAGTTCTGAGGTTGGACACTGGGATCCTGGTGCTCCGTCTCTCTCCATGGTACTGAAACATTCAACCTCCGTCTCTTTCTGTGTCTCTCTCCAGGGTGCTGATCACTATTCACTATATAGACTACTATAAACAGCAGTTTACTGAATATTTCCTGAGGATTACTGTGTCGTAGTAAACTAAGATGATCTCACAATCTAATGGTCACTGAACAGAAGTACCATAATGCATGCACTGTAAATCACAAGCTGGACAGAACACACTCATATATATTTAACAGTTGGAGGATTACGATCCGGTTTCTCAGACAGCGGATGCGATGCTACGATGCAAATCACATCATAATACAAGCTGCAAATGAGGTCTTAGTCAGTGTATGTAAAATAAATTATTCTGCCTGTGTCTGCAAAGTGATGTTGTGCACGTCGTGATCATGTATTTTTAGTCGGTAAACAAGGGAGTCAATTCCTTAAGCCCTGGACCGCTACAGTGTCCTTGCATTTAATGCCAACATCATTACCGCCTGAACCTTCGAACCTGTTTATACAGAGTATATTTACTAGGCAAATTACTACAGTGTATCTGTCAGCACACCACACAGCATAGAGAAACCGTTACTTTAGGTAGACACCACTAATGTCAGTGTTAAATTATGTTTTGTAGGGTTTGCAGTGATTTAAATCAAAGTTAATGTTCTTTTTTGTAATGTATTTACCTGACAGCTGGTCTCTCCCTTCACTGTATTTGGGAAATCATATTAAAAAAAGGCCTGTTTCTAGTAATACGTTATATATGGGTATATACTGGGTTATTATTTAGATGAGACGACTCCACACTCTCTCTCCATCTCCCGTGATTTCCATTCGAATAGTCACTCCAATTAACCACCTCTAGGAAGTTCACCCTCCTCTCGCTGCTATTGATTGAACAGTCAGTTAACTAGACAGAGGAGGAAGGAACGAAGGGAGGTGGAGGATCTCTCTCTGTAAGTATCTGAGAAGAAAGTTAGTAAGTGAATTCGGCACTCATTAGCAGCGCAGGCTAAGAATAAACCTTTACAGTAGCTTCCATTTCATCAAACAATGACCCCTCTAGTGTGTGCATTTGTGAGGGAATCATGTTGTTTTTCTCTGAACTAAAAGCGAAGATAGGAGATAAAGTATCAAACAAAACACACAGAAAGAAAACTAAAGGACTAAATAACCTTGGGATCAGAAACTGAACATATTATTAAAATGTTTTATGCCTTTTTACTTAAAGCTGCGTTAGGCAGGTTGGAGCAAATATGATTCAAATAAAGTTGTTTTTTTTTTTTGCAGTGGGGGCGGTAATGCATTCGCTTTACCGCACCGTTGTGACGAAAAGAGAGCTGAGCCGGAAGGCAAAGCTCTCGATCTACCGGTCAATCTTCGTTCCTACTCTCACCTCTGGTCATGAGGGCTGGGTCATGACCGAAAGAACGAGGTCGCGGGTACAAGCGGCCGAAATGGGTTTCCTCAGGAGGGTGTCTGGCGTCTCCCTTAGAGATAGAGTGAGGAGCTCAGTCATCCGTGAGGGACTCGGAGTAGAGCCGCTGCTTCTTTGCGTCGAAAGGAGCCAGTTGAGGTGGTTCGGGCATCTAGTACGGATGCCCCCTGGGCGCCTCCCTTGGGAGGTGTTCCAGGCACGACCAGCTGGGAGGATACCTCGGGGAAGACCCAGGACTAGGTGGAGAGATTATATCTCCACTCTGGCCTGGGAACGCCTCGGGATCCCCCAGTCAGAGCTGGTTAATGTGGCCCGGGAAAGGGAAGTTTGGGGTCCCCTGCTGGAGCTGTTGCCCCCGCGACCCGATCCCGGATAAGCGGTTGAAGATGGATGGATGGATGAAAACAGAGCCATGAGGAGGTACAGAAGTCTTGAACACTTGAATTACAATATGGTGAAAGGTTATTATGGAGTTTTTGCCCAATGATGCCACAAATATTTTGCTTACTGACGCTTTAATATCCATTAAAAAAAAGTCAAACTAAAACTAGATTTCCTGCTTCACGGTTGTATACCGCCACCAACCAGTTAAGTTGCAGTTCGCATCCATGTCCGTCAAAAATATCATCACTTCATCATTTTATCTGTTAGACATTTGTGTGAAATTGTCATAATTAGCATGAATTATTGAGTTATGGCCAAAAATGTGTTTTGTGAGGTCACAGTGACCTTTCACTACCAAAATGTAATCAGTTAATCATTGAGTCAAATTTTTAACACACCGCAAATTTGAAGAAATTCCTTCCAGGCGTTCCTGAGATATCGTGTTCACGAGAATGGTACGGACGAACAACCCGAAAACATAATGCCTCCGGCCACGGCTGTTAAAAAACCTAAGAAAAAAAGTCTTTTAACAACAGTCTAAAAGCAAAAGTGGTAAAGCTATATTCAACCTTGTTTTGTCGTTAAGAAGATTTCTACACAATAAAAGCTAAACATGCTGCTTGTGTTTTATGGGATCTGGAAACTTCACTGAAAATTGCCAATAGATCTGAAAAAGTATATTTTGTACCTAAAAGGAGCATTTTCTGTGTTTATGAACAATACTGTTGTGTTTTACCTGCAAATTGAATTTCACATGAGGTTACAGCGATTTATTACAAATTGCATCAAAGCTCAACCTCATTGTGACACAGCCGTTTTCTGCTCTGGAAATGTGTTTGTTTGTGTGCATATAGTGTGCAAGTATAACAGCAATTGTTGTGGAAAAGTGGCACTATTCTTTCCGGAGACAGCAGTTTTTGGTTTTATAGGGTGAGAGATCCTAAGCAAAGCTGTTTATTAAGTGTGATTGCTTCACCAGTGTACTGTACTCATTCTATGCAGGCATTAAATGCACAGTGGTGCTGTGATATTATCTGCAGGATGATGATGATGATGCCTCTCCGCAGTATGTGCTGACTCACCGTGCTCGTCTCAGCTAACAGGTTTCGGTCTCAGCAACAAGCACTAATCCTAAAAGAAACGTTACTGCATGCTATGTTTGAAGTGGTTTAAAAGCCACTGAGATGCAATGACCGAAGCTTTCCGGAGATCTAATCTACCCCCGATCAGCAGTTTATCTCACTCACTTCAGTCAGAAGCACTCACCACATAACAAATGACAATAAGATTTGACTTGGCAGCTTGGTTTTCCTCTGAGGGGTGCTTCCTCCTGCAGCAGTACGACATAGCAGCGTGCAGCGAGCTGAGGAAATTAACCTGGATATAAAGACCCTGCAGCATGTATACAACGGAGCTGAGCTAAATGCAGGTGGAGGTTGGGGGTGGAGAGGATTCTTGGAAATGTCTGAAGCAGTGACAGCAGTGAGTACAACAAGGCATATGGATTAAATATGAACAGGAAGGTCCTTTAAACACCAAAATCAGTGCAGTGGAAGCTCCCCGCCACAGCCTGGTATAAGAGATCCTGCCAGAACTCATCACACATCATCATGTCAGATAAAAACAACTCCACAGTTATGAACTTTAAAAAAGCATCGCTGCCAGATTCTCCCAGAGAGAGCCAACATGCTTATTCTCCTGAATAAAAACTGTTGGTGTATTTTTAATAATGCAGGAGAGGTGCCACATTCCTGGCATGTCTCCCTGCTAACCTTGTTTTACACTGTTTTGTTTGCATGTCTTTGCTCTTTTTTGGTGTTGTTTGTATCAGCTATGTTTGTGTTTCTGTTAGAAGAGCTGTAGCATTTCTACACTGTATTTAAAGGATAAAGGTGGAAATATTCTATATTTTTTTCATACATTTCTGTCATCAAATCCCAAGAAAAGACCAAAACAAAAAGACCAAAACACCAAAGTATTATCTAAATACTCACTGGATCACCAAATGTGTATTAATTTGCATCCGAAAACAACCAACTAACACACTATTTTAGTAATGTTTGCTAAAACTACAATGCCCAACTGAACACTGACCACTATTTACCTTGATACGTCTGCACAGCACCTAGTAAGTACAACAACATTGCATCAATTTAAAAGTTATAAATCTAAATATGACTGTTCAAATGTCCCAAATTGTGAATTCAGAAGAGGTTTCTCCACATTAGTATTGAAGGTGCAGCATTTATGCAGCGTGTATTCCTCCACGACTGCTTGAATATGCAACAGCAGCTACAAAGTAGAAAACCCCTCATTTTGCACTCCAAGATATGGACACAGCTAGTAATTTGGCAGCATTAATTAGACACGGAGAGGAAGAAGAACACTGTGTGTGCATGCATGTGCATGTTTGTTTGAGAGAAAGAAAGAAAGAGAGGAGAGCAGCTGCAGAGGCTGAAAGTTTAGCATGAGTCATAGATTAGTCTGGCTTTAATTAATGATATTGGCCTGGAGCTGTCACATTCAAACACCACACGGCCAAAGAAGAAATAAAAACACACTAAAAAATGAGCCAAAGTATGAAGGACACGCATAAAAATCAAGGAGGCAAGACTTCTTTTAACCTTTATCATACTCCATCTCCTTTTTCAATCACGCAAAAAGGATTTTAAAATAAAATCTGACATTACAGAATGGAGACAAACGTACCTTTATATGATAAATAATAATAAAAGACGAGTGTTCTTTGGTAGGTGCAGTGCAAAAACACTACAAGATTAGAGGATACATACAAATAACTGTTTTGTAGGCTTCTGAAACATTCAACTATTCTAGAGTTGGGGAAACGTCTCAGAAGCGAAGCATCTAAATATGTTTTCCATCCTCTTCTCATCCTCCGTCTCCTGTGTGTCTCAGTGTAATTGAAGTCGGGCTTTAAGAGGGGTTTATTTCTCCACCCACATCGAATCGACCGCAACACAATTTCCTCCTTCTCAAACTCTTGTAAGATGGGGAAGACAAATGAATCACTCAGCATGTCAAGAACAACAAACGCATACTCTCTCTCTATCTATATCTGATTCAGAATACACATTCTTCAGTTTCTCTCTGATTGGCGTGCATCAGTGATTATTGTTGGGGAGTCGGAATAGATGGAGGGAAGAGAGGCTTCAAGGTAGCAATCGCTCTCGACTTAATAGAAGTCAGCTTGTTAAGAGGGAGAACAGATGGAGGGAGGCGAGCAACAAGTATCGATGTACCATGCACAGATACTTGTGTCACATGTGAATGATTTTTGTTTATTTCCAGGCTGGTCTAATAAACCGTTCGTAGCTATACCTACAAAAAGTAAAGCACTGTAATTCGTATATATCCCACAAAATCAATTTGTATGTAATCAACATAACTGTGAACCAGGAAGTATAAAGAGTGACAAACACCGCGTAGGGAGGAGGCAAAGAGACGAAACTCTGGTGTTTTTTTGACAACAACCGCTGCCGCAATTCTGGACTGAATGCGCTTCTTATATTTATAATATTTTATTGTTCAACACAGTCCATTTCAGTAGAATATGACAATAGATAGAAATAATTTTGTTTTACTTTTGTACGGCACTTTTTAGGCGGATGTTTTACTGGCGTCTGGTAGATGCTTTCAGTCCAAAATGGCGGAAGCGTAGATTTGTTGCTGCTGACTTTCACTTCTTGACAATACACGTTCTTTGTAGGAGGTCAGGGTCCTTGGGTGGGTCAAAAAACACCAAACCGTCGCCCAGGAGACCGGCGTTCGTATCCCGTGTGAAACCAGAAGTCAAAGTTGATTTGTTTGCCATGTAACGTCCGTACCACTTATGTAGTTATTTTAACCCAAACCTCGATCTTTTCCTAAACCTTACCAAGCAGTTTTGTTGCCTAAACCTAACTAAGTTGTTTCCTGTGAAGGTGGAAGTTTATTTTGAAAACACATGCATCACATGTTGCTGGACATTCTTAGGAAAACACGAAAAATGAGGAATAACTTTTCATAAGATATCATACGAGCCACTGTATGAGAATACGTTGTTATTTCCATATCATAATGTGCAGCAAATGTCAAAAACTGTTCTTTCATATTCACTTCAACATCCTGTCATGTTTAATATTGAGAGGGTGGAGGAAGTCACTGGCCTTAATGACTGAATACAGGCTCAAATCCAGTGTTTCTGAGTAATTTCCATGTTTTCTGTGAGCCAACCTGCTGACTGTCAAACCGACCGTTCCAGGGTTACGTCCCTCTCCAACAACACATCATGCTCTGCAGCCAAAATTATGTTGAATCACGGATGAATCATGAATCAAGATATCATCAAAATGTCACTGCCTTATTATTTAAAGGAGCCACTTAATTCCCTGGTTCTGGTTCCAGTAAGAGAGGACAATCAAAGGAAACAAATGAAAGCAAAGAAAAGTACAAAACCAGATACATTTACCAGCTGGCCTCTGTTTGACTGATTCAGAAGTAATCAAAATTCTTAAAAATCTATTCAAAGATAAGCAATGAGTCATGAGTTATGTGACATTTTGGATTACTTTCAGGTCAAAAATGGTTTTCTATTAAGGTACAAATACAGGGACTGGAATGGAATTAGATTGAAAATGGCTTCGTCCATTTCAGAAAAAGATAGAAACGACCTGATCCTAGATACGTAAGACTCGTTTCTCATTTCAGCTCAGAATAAATGTAGAAAAAAACTTGATGTCAGATGGTAGGTTGGCAATATGATCATGAATTATAGCAGTCACCAAATACAACAATCATTACTCTGTACTCAGTTACACAACACTGAGGGACATCCAACATTAAACAGCGAGGAAACAGTACTACACCATCATACTCAAATAATGTTACTTTATGATTCAGGATCAATATCTTGTGCACTCGGTTGCCAGTTTATTGGGTACACCTGGATAAATGCAGTCTAATACAACAGCCGTGTCAATAAACCCAATCTTTGGGAAGGGTTTAATGTTCAGTATTTGTTGAATGTCTTTTAAAGAGTTGAGGTTCAAAAGTTGAATTCTCAATCTTGGAAATAGCATTTTACCACAAGGTCCACTTAGTAGCTTTTCTGGAACTTTTCAATCACATAATCAAGAATCAACTTCAAACCTTTTAGTTGAAGTCCGCAGAAAAAAAAAAAAATAACATTTACAATTCCATAACAACTGAGCAACTCCATCTGCTGATGAAGATCATGTGATATGTTAGTTATTTGTTGCTTTCTTAACTGTGTTAGAGAGATTCAACTTTTAGTCGCCGTAGTCATTTTATGGTTCAGACGACACGATATCAGCCCGATTACAGCCCGACACGGCCGCCGTGGGATGTCGGCTCATATCGGGGAACGACATTGAGTGTTGTGAGCGACAATCGATCATTTTATCTTGTGTGGTCTGGGATGCCTCGCGACTTCCCGACAGAACAACATGCTCCGTCATGGCCGTGACTTGCCATGCAGGCGCGCACAACTGTAAACGATGGCGAAAGCGAAAGAGGAGTGATGTTGGTGCTGTTTGGTGGAATTGTGAAATGGAGGAAAGATTTGTGGAGCTATGGCAACAACACCCCGGCCTTTTCGACGTTTCCTAGAGGGACTACCACGACGGAGTGAACAAAAGAAAAAAGATAGCATGAAATAGCAGAGGCACTTCAGCAACATGATGAGTAGGCTACTGCCATTAGCATCAAGCTTCCATTCTGATGACGTCACGCACATCGTGAAAGATGACCAGCGATGATTGGTCGGGGACCAACATGTAGTCTGTCATGTCTCTCAGCCAAATCACAACAAGAATTTATGGCGCTCAATCGCCTAATGACAAAAATACTGTGTAGTCGGAACCAGGCATAAGAGGCTTTAGACACCAACAAAAGACCATTTATACTGTACAGTCTTCAAAAACTCATATTGGTCAAACCCTAACTTTCACCATCTAATTGTTGGTATCCAAGCATCTTTTTTGTCCTTCCTGTCAACCTTTCCAAAGTGTCCCTTTGTGTTTTCTCTCTCACACTCACCTCATAACACTTTTCCCACCAGACAATATGACATGTACTAATATCAGCACCGAGGCATTTTCTACTGATATTCAGTTGACTGACAGTCCCTGTCACATACCCGTTGCATCTATTTATCCACCCCTGTTCTCTCATTTATTTCCTGATAGCCTGTCTGTGTTACATTTTTTTCGTTTTCGTTAGAGGGTAAGGAGTCTCCACAGCCATTTGTTTCACGCACAGATGCAGACACACCCACGGAGTTTTATGAGAGGGCTCAGCGGAGCATCTCCATTACAGACATTCATCCAAGTGACAGTAATGTACCAATAAAAAAAGACAAGAAGAGGGCACAGACCACCAGATGACCACTGCACACACACACACGCACACACACACACACACACACACACACACCCACAAACACGCTCGTCTCTCAGATGAATATAATCCACTTATGTTTGCAGAATTCCAGGAAAGATTTTTGTGATGAACTGTTGTAATAAACCTTTTTGCTTCACTTCCCGATACCCCTGATTCAGTTAGTGATTTCTTACATTTCCCCGAATGCTTTCGTCACCTCCAGAGAAGGGTTATGAAGCTCTGGTTAACACTGGAGCATGTTGATGATCACGACTTCCCCCATAATGAAAGTGTCTACCGGTGGGAAACCTGTGCAGAAGTGCCTTAAACTTGCATTATAAGGCTTTGTGCCGCCCCAAGGTAACTTTTGATGGCATTTATTTTGATATACACAACATCTAGCATCCCAACGGGAAAGGTTTCCTGAGTAAAGTTTATCATCGTGAATATATCCTTCCATCGCACACTGCAGTCCTTGCTGTCGGCTTCTTGAAGCTATATTGCCTGGCACCCAGAAACTACCTAATATTATTACACGGCTTTGTTGAATACTCGATTCTGATTGGTCACAGCGTTCTACAGTCTTTTACTTCCTTATAGCAGACCGTTTGTGAGGGCTGTTGCTTAGGACCCAGAAGCAGACACAGACACAGCTGGATGGTGGTTGAAAGTCAGATGGATTTATTATAATAAAAGGTGGTGAGGGCGCTGGAGAAGGCAGGGGACAGGCAGGCTGCTGAGCAGGGTGGAGTGGCTGGAGGAATGAGCTGAGGCGGCGTGAGGATGGCTCGATGGGAGGCTGGCACTAGAATCCAATAGCACAGGAGAACACAACGTTAACGCAGGAAGCACAAGGCAAAAGCACAATAATTACTCTGGTAACAAACGGTACAGAGCGGCCGAGAATATACCACATGGTAGGTAGAACAATCTGGCAAGGACTGGCAGGGAAACTGGTGTTCTTGTACTGTGGGTTGATTAGGTTGATTGTTGACAGGTGGAGAGTGAGACCAGGTGCCTGATGATGAAGCCGCACCCCTGCCACACCCACACACACACACACACAGACAGGGTAGGGGGAGACACAGGGGAAACAATACAGGAAAACCACTGGAGTCACAGCCAGAGCCGTGACACCGTTGCTATGTATAACAGGCCGTTGCTATGGGTGCAGTTCTGATGTCGGACTCTGGCGTACCGTTTTACCGTCGTGTAATAAGCGGGATAATGTACAGCTAGCCGGTCATTGTTGTGAAATAAACCCCTTTATCGACCTGTCGTGGTTTATTTCACAACAACCAGCTCGCTGTACATTATTCCTTTCATAATACACGCTTGCGGCATCCTCCTAAATGTAACCGGTGGCTCCGTGTTTCTTTTTGTCAAGCTTGTCCGACGGTAACTAAGAGGGGCGGGACTTAGCATAAGCCAATTGTATAATCTCAGTTTTTGCCTTGCTGATCATAATCTGAGATGATCAATAATTTGATCGCAGGACAGAGACAGAGCGTCTGACTGTATTTGGTAGAAACAACAGAGTCGCTGGTCACTGTTAAGTGCTAAATGAATGTAGCTGCTGTTGATAGAGGATACGGTTTCTACAGCAACCGCCGTTACAGCTTAATCTATCATGGTGGACTGCGGGTGCTCTTGTTGGGTTCATTACTCGCTATAAAAACACACACACACACACACACACACACACACACACACACTGAAGAGATGGTTGAAAGCTTCAGAAGTGCTCATCACTCTGGAGAGCAGAGGACAGGCTGTCTTAGGACTTAATGCTATGAAACACTTTATTCTGAAAGATTGAACATGTGGGAGTGATACTTTCATGTGGTGTGTGTGTGTGTGTGTTCATCCCATGTGCCACCATCACCATCACCATCACACACACACAACTCCCTCCGACATTTCTTTCCCCCTGCTCACCCAAGAAGATGAAATTCTGACAACCCAGAGTGCAGAGCTAAAACAAACGTCTCCAGCCAGCAGTAACAGGCGGAGCATCACTGTTGTCTAGTGCGTGTGTGTGCGTTTGCATGACCATGCATAGATGTGTGTGTGACGCAACCTGTCTGTCGCTTGCACGGCCCAGTAGCTCGTTGTTTAGTTGGTTTTTCTCCGCTGCTCTTGTGACATGACAGTTTGTAACAAGCAGAGGACGGGCAGAAAGACGCTACACTAACAACATGACCTGCAGAAATACACACCCCAACTACAAATACTACAAACAGTGAGTTATATACTCACAAAAACAACTCACTCTTACAAGAAACACAAAGAAAATACGCTGGTTTATGAGCTCCATTTATAAACTTTGCACGATTGAAAAGCCAGAGTCTTATTGATCATCATTTAGCGACTTCACTTCATAGACAAAGGACGTTTAGTATCTGAAAGTTGTCTAGATCACAGAGGAAATAACCTCATTCATATTCTTTACGTGTCACGATGTCAGAATGGCTCCAACGTTCGTCCGATTTAGATTAATGAACACTGTCAAATAATTCAACCCTGTCTCCTACAAATTAAATTCATATGCAAATATTCCGCAGTATATATTTACATTCTGCGTCAATGATCAGCACTGTGCACTTCAGCGAAAAAATGTCTTTGGATAGGCGTGTTAAAAGAGTTCGTCTTTGATACTATTGTTGTGCCAAGAATGAGAAGTGAAGAAGAAGTGCAAATTGCCTTTGTGACAATAATTACAACTGAAAGTTCATTCTTGACCTTGGAAACAACTGTTGTCAAGACATCAATCAACAACCAGAATACAATATTTACATCACATTGGTTCAACGATCCATCCATCCATCCATCCATCCATCCATCCATCATCTGTAACCGCTTATCCTATTCAGAGCCGATCCTAGCTGACATTGGGCGAAGGCGGGGTACACCTTGGACAGGTCTCCAGATTATCACATGGCTGACACATAGAGTCAGACAACCATTCTGGTTCAATGATAATTTCATCTTCAATTCTCTATTGCTGTATTGTACGCGAGTATGACGGACTGGGTGTAAAGCAAAAGGTACATTCATACAGTAGCATATTAGAAAAGAAGTTATAATGTGCAAATGTCTAACTACTTTGAAACACATCTTTAAAAAAATACAAGTATAAGTAGCCAACTAGTGTATAATAACATGATGCTGTGGGTTGGTTGTCCTCCTGTTCTCCCCAATTTTTTGAGTCACCAGCCGCCACTGGTGGCTTAAAGATAAAGCAAACATGGAGGAGAAAATGGAAATTTGGACATCCAAAACAACTGGGGACACTATATTTGCTGAGGAAGATCTTGTGATATGATTAAAAGCTCAAGAACAGCTACTAATGGACCTGTTAGGTTGTTTTGGTCCTCATTTTGGACACAAGCTTTCCAAACTCTGATGTGCAAGTTAGCCCCAACAGAACTAAAAATAGGTCTTAACATTTCAGTTCCTGTTTGACTTGTTGATATCTGTGGTTGCTGGTGACAAGCGTGTTTTAATTTAAAGGTCCCAGAGTTCTGTTTGAAATGACACTTGTGCTAACCACTGAGGATGGTAAAAAAACATCTTGAGAGGCTGTTAAAAAAATGCAACAACTTGTGTATCTGTTTATAGCGCACCCAAACAAAAAGGACTCATTGCATCCGTGATAAATTCATTATTGACCATGTCGGTAGCCTTATGCTGAACCGGTATGTGTATGTATTCTATTCACAGATAGTATGAAAAATGGGTTTTGATATAATGAAAACCTTACGGATCAACTTTAGTTGTAAACATTACGGTGGACTGCACATTCACCATTGTCCTCTGGGACAGAGTTGTGTTGTTGTTCTGGATGTTATTGAGATTTTAAAAGCAATTCTTTGATACTTGTTTTAGATATTTGACTATATGCACCTATATTTTGTACTGTTATGGACTTCTAATAAGCTGCTGTGTCTATAAAAGTTTAGTTGTATGGTTCATCTTAGGTAAATGCTCATACTTTGGCAATTCGTGTTCATATTTTGTAATAACCCAGATTTTGCAGCTGTTTGTATGGTAGACGTAATCCACCTAAAGCGTACTTTACTTGTCATGCATGGTTTTGAAGGTACATCTAACGAAACATTAAGCTGTAAACACATTATGTTGTGAACATGGTGACTTTGAATGTCCCCACTGATACGTGGGATTCCTCTGTACTGCTTGCTCTTTTAGAGAACAACCCCCTGCCGTCGCTACATAACACTCCAGCTGTGAAACCAAAATGTAAAAATGCCAAATGCAAATGAACCGCTGATAAACTGCTAGTGTCCTACAACATTACGAAGGACACGATGTGGAAATATCAGAGAGCGGGGTAATGATGTAAGATTCTGTAATCTTATCTTCAAGAAACACTATAACTCTGGGTGCGTTTCAGTCTTATTTATTCACTTGTTACCCCTCCTTCAGTCGCTGTATTTAAGCATCCTCTGAGCACAGTTTTTTTAAAAAACATAATTTATTAAAAATGTCCAAGCATAAAAGATTCCTCCCAAGGATAAAAAAGACGAGGATAAAGGTCTCCTTTTACCTAGTGGTTGAATCCACAGGGAGGAGCTTTTGAAGCCGTTTCTTTCTTGTCCTGGAGGAAACGGAGTCTCACATCGTGTCCTCCACCTGTCGCCCAGATACCGTTTCTTAATGAGGTATTCGCCGGTGGCAGCGTTTTCATTACACCCTTGTACACTGGCATCTTTTCAATGACTTTTAAATTTGCTCCAATCCTGACCTCTCATCTCTTCAAAACGATGAGCTTCTAACTGCCAGTACGCCTGCCTTTTCTCAACGTTTTGTTAGGGTGTCATAACCCAGTTAATATCTTTTATGAGTCAACATAATATCTGAGAAAGTCTGATCTGGTTTTAGAGTCCCTCTGAGCACAGAGGCTGCTCTCCTCAGAGAGACTTATGACCTTCTTTTTTAGCAGCTGATGCTCAGCAAAGATCCATTTTAAATCTCGCTGCAGCCTTGAATATTGTACACCAAATCATTTTATTGCAGTGCTTAAAGGCCCATGTTGGGAGGACTTTGGAGTTCACAGTTTGTAGTCTTGGAAAGTCGACTTCAAAGTGCAAACAGTTCAACGCAAACATTTTTGGCTGCATTTCCACAAGCTTAACATTTGAATCTAAAGCCGTGTGTATACTATCTGTGTGAATCAGACCAGTGAATGCATGCCAGATCATTTTTGCTGAGTGGTGACTAACAATTGTTGATGTACAAACTACAGCTGTCAAAGTTAAAGCCATAATGCATCTTTGGTCAAAGGTTAATTGAATTTAATGTGATAAAGGAGTTGATGGAAATGAATGCAGTTGCATACAGTTATTGATTTTCTTATATTTAAATATGTGCATCTATACTGTAAACCCTAAGTCCATAAAAGTTTAGGTTAGGTTGTATTGCACAGCCTCGGCAAATACTGTTACTCTGGTTAATCAAAACGATTTGGTTTTATCGAGTTAAAGCTGAAGTAGGCGAGATTGGAACAAATATGATTAAAAAAAGTTCTTTTTATAAAACTGTCGCTATATCGTGGCAGTAGTGGGTGAGACAGGGAACCTGAAAAAAATTATGTGCTTCTGTGTCCTCCGGTGCTCCTAACGGCATCTGCAAGATTTCACAAAACAAGTAGTCAGAGCCGACCTGAAATCTGCCGTCCATCTGCTGTCTATGAGAGCCGGCCGTCAATCACTCGCAAACTCCGACCAAACGGTCAAACTAAGCCTCGATATGAATCAATATTATGTTACATTAATGCCTATTTCTCACCTCAAATGTTTTCAGAATCACCTTGTAGTGCACGGTTTAGCTGTAAAATGAGAAAGTTTGTGACCCGGCAGTCATGTTGAGATATCTTGAAGGAATGCCAAGCACCGGTAACATGACCGGAGCACAGCCAATAGGAACGCTCTCTCTCTGAAATGACCTGTGATTGGTCAAAGTCTTGGTCTCTTTTAAAGCCTGAAAACAGAGCCATGAGGAGGTGCAGAAGTCTAGTTATCTCTCAGAACACTTGAATGACAATATGCTGAAAGGTTATTATGGAATTTTTGCCCAATAATGCCAAAAATATACTGCCTACTGCAGGTTTAAATCACGTCATGTGACCTGAGTCCAAACCTCTAATCATGTACCTGCACTGTGAACTGCAACCAAACTAGTCATGTAAAGACGAACTGTAGTTCTTAACCTTTTGGGTTTGTGACCCCTTAAAATGTCCACTTGTGACCCCTCATTACAGGTTACAGCTGCAGTGTTGAAATGAGTTAAAAGCAATTTAACTAAAGAGTGATTTCTCCGTCTCACATTGTTTATTATTGATTTTCAAGGTCCTGACTCCAAAGAAGAGAGAACCACTGATGTAGAATATTGCTCTTGTTTCTTTTCCGATCGTATGACGTTCTTTGGTTGAAACAGCAAAGTGGGAATGACAGCTTGTCTAAAATGACATGAAATATGTTTTGACAGTCTTTGGGGGTAGATCTTCCTTGTGTGACAGGACATGTACCTATAAATCTGATACACCCGTACATTTCCCAGTAAATGTGGGTGGAAGTCTCTGTATTGTGACTCTTTCAATCGAGCTCCAGCCGGCTTCAAATCTGATCTCTGTAGAAATGACAGACAATCCTGAGGAGCATGAACAACTGATCCTCGATCAGTGGAGGCTGACATCCTGTCTGAGCAGGTGCATTACAATAGTTTTCCTTTAGAAAGCCTTTCCCATGGGGTTATAATGTCCTAATCTTTCTCCCTCCTCCTTATCTCGTAAAATGAAACATAAATCCAAGAAGGGCCAAGTCATATGAATACTGATTCTCCTCCGATGGCAGGGGAGTGCAAGAGTCTAGTCACACGTTTGTATGCAAATGCATGCAAAAAGCATATGCGAGCCCGATCACACATTCTCACCACACGTCATTTTGAGCTGTTGCTAGGAGCAACAAGTGCACTCATATTTTCCCTGGGTAGGTGTGATTATGAAGCATTTGTCATCAAAGGGGGACAGTGCCTGCAGAAAAAGGGCTCCTGATGAACTCTTCATTGAAATGGAAATGTGCACTGATAATAGTTTCCAATACATTTCCCATCACGTCTCGGTAAGGACCACGCTGATCTGCTGCAGCGTGTCAGACTAGACTGTTCATCTGTGCTCTCGTGCTCCCACCCACTCACACACTTCATGCCTCATCAGAGTGGCGGTTCGTGCAGACTGAAAACTCTCAGAGCACACTGACTGAATGAGGAACTGAGTGGGTTATGAAAGGACGGGATCTTTTCAGCCTTCAAAGGGAACGCATCTTAAATTTGCATTAAAAGTAACACATAAGGGCTGCTAATACAGCAGACAGCATCCCACTGAGAATCAACATGCTGCTTGGCACCTCTATGCAGATTGAAGTTTTCATTTTGGGTTCCCTGATCAACAAACCCAAAACAATACCAGGCTCACACAAGCAAACTGGACATACAGTAGGGATCATAGACAATACATAAGAAGTGGACGTAGTCACCCATTGGTTTGTGGACTGCCGTTTTGAAGAATATGGTTCTCACCACATCTCCAAAATAATGATAGAGCCATAGCTGCCATATTTCAAAGAGATATTGTCTCTATTCCATATGTCATGGCATATTGGAATCGGCTTTTAAATGATATATAGGGTATTGGAAGAAGGTCTGGAATCTTCCTCATAAATACCTAATAGTGAATGAGGTTAAAGAAGTGTCCTTCAAAATTATTACCCTGTTAATCACTACATGCAGAAAATTTAAAATATTGCAGATTTGTCATTGATCATATATTTAAAGACAACCCCAAAACAATATGTTCTTATAATAAATTTGATGTTTTCTTTTAATCTTTTATTCATAAACATAAATTTTACATTTAATACCTTATTTTGTTGTTTTTCTTGAAGGATGTTGAGCAATATGTGAAACCACTTTCTAATTTGACCAAGAAAAAGGCTATTAAGACGCTCAATATGTGTAAGTTTTAATATTTGAATATGTTTGTTTAGTGTGATATACCCCTGGCTCTTTTGTTACTTTTCTTTTCTTGTGAAGATGGGAAGTTTATTTTGAAAAGACTACAGTATATGCATGTAACTAGAGGAAATTGACAGGTGTTGCTGGACATTTGTAGGAAAAATTAGGAATATCTTTTCACAGGAAATCCTACAAACCGTCGTATGAGGATTGAAGAATAATAGGCTAATTAGTTTTTATTAATTATAAAAAAAAGAAGAAAATGTTGTTTGAAAGTCCGACCCCCACAGCTTCCGCATATACAAATTCAAATGTAGTTGATGACCCCTGCCATAGAGCAATGATATAGTAAACTCGGAAATTAATTACAATGGCTCCAATATGACATGAACGCGGCATTAGTCCTTGCCACTGTCCTGTTTATTCTGAACTAACATGCAGGTCCAGAGCTTTCCAAACGCCCTGTTTTCCCCACCAGCTGGGCTATGTTTTGTAAATGCTGCTGTGTCCCTGTCGAGCAGTCTACTCCTCTAAAGACCAAAGGCTCAGAGCGCTTTTTTGACACTCTCTATCAACAACTCTGGGAGGAAGAAGTGCCTTGATCTCTGGTGAAGAAAGTTCTCTCTTTTTACTCCGGGCTTCAATCCATTGAGTCAGTATCCCTCCGGTCGTCTGCATAGCCCCGGGCGATGGTAGGAGGACGGGGCTTGAAAAGCATCAGATGGCAGCCCTGTGGAATTAATCAATGCGAGCGAAAGAGAGAGAGAGAGAGAGGCCGTGTCGGGGAAAGGAAGAAAGAGAGGGTCGGAGAGATCAGACGAAACAGTGTCAGCGAACAGATGAGAGGGAAAGAAAGAGGAAGTGGGTGTCTGGCATTGTGGCAGATTATGTGTGTTTTCACAAGAAATGTGATCCAGTCGCTGTGATCTACGTCTGATATGGAATATGTGATGTAGTTTAATTCAATATCTTTATACTGCATTATTGATTAATATCAGCTGGGTGTCTTTGGGAAGCTCTTAACCTAAATGTATTCCAATGACACATTTACAGTAATATTACAGACATATTTGGACTTGCTCTAGTTAACGGCGTGGTATCATATTTATCTTAAAGGGACTGTTTGTAACTTCTTAAACGTATAAATCAATCCGGGTCGCTGTCCCAAGCGTGCTCGCGTGTGGCTACGCTGTTCAGACTCAGACTCCACCACAAATTACACGGAAGCACCAAAACTGCAAAGTTATATCTAGTGAAGCTACACATGCATGCGTGCACGCTATACATACTAGGATCTGCAGTGATTTATGGAGAGACCTTCGTCTGGCCAGCTAACGTCACTGCCAAGCAGGTGAAATATAAAGTGATATTGTGGTTTTAGCTAATGTGTGTCGCCTCACTGTTTTGATGGATGCTCGCTCACATTCACGGGCGAGCACGAGCAACAGGACACTGACTTTGTTGACAGGTGTCACTGTTACAACCAATTTCTGATCCTTACAAACAGTCCCTTTAATAATACAGTCAGAAATTACAACAATGGCTGTTAAAAGACGGCCCGGTCGCACGTAAAGGTGTATAAATGACACGATAATGGCAAAAGAAGCGCAATAAGTATGCCGTTTTAATCAAAAATAAATGAATGACTCCATAAATAGATGAATAAATGTCATACACAATGACACACTACACAAGATAAAATAAAATATTGTCATCATGCCCGATACTAATTCACATTTCCAACGTCCCACATCTATTGGATAGGGCTGATGCTGTGTTAGTCTGATCCTGGCATAACAAAGCATCTAGTGTGGTGGTGTATACTGAAGAATCGATCTGCAGAGAGCGTGCAGTATTTGTATGCAGTGATGTGGTCGCTTCTATCTCTGTTGGTGGAAAAGATGAATAGCCGACTGACTTCAAGTTCTACATGATTCTTATTAAAGTCACATTCATGAGGCGGAGGGAACAAATGCGTACTTAAAAGATGAGGTGAGGGAGGAGAGCTGGACAAGCCGGTGAACTACACACCGGGTGGAACGACTGTGGGGGAGTGTGGGAGCTTTATGGCACCTGAAGGCTGCAGGGGCTGTTGATTTACTTCTGCAGTGCACATTGGGAGGTGTGGTACACACACAAAAAAGGCAGAGATAAACCACACACGGAGATACAGATAAACTCGCCATGTGCAGGGAAGGATATAGAGAATAAAAAAGACATACATTTACTGCCGTTATTGTTGTGCTGAAGACGAATCTGCAGCATGTTGAATGGCTGTCCACACACAGAGCCCCCTGTGCAGCAGTTACTGTCCTCTGGCTCACTATGGATGTCCAACAATGGACGTCAGCAGTGGCAAAAGGCCGAATCATAGAAATGATTATCTACCATTGAGCTCACAGCGTGAAGGAAACAAGGGAAGGGGAGTGCTTTTACTTCCTGTCGAGATATACTGTACGCATCACCCAAAAAGAGAGGAAGCATGAAAAGATGGAGCATTATTGCGTACTCGCTCTCTCTCTCTTTCTCTGCCAGGGTTTTATTATGTGATGTGTCATTTCATAGCCTTCCAAAGCCTTGCTCACTGCCATATACTGTTACTGTATTGCCCTTGGTTTGTACACACCAATAAGCTATGTTTTTTATTGGCTCAATGATTAGATACACAAACAAGTCCCACGCAGACACACCAGAAATAAAATATAACTTCCAAGAATAAAGTCCAGAATAAAATGGACTGTTTTCATTTCATATATGGAAGCTAGATCCAGGGTCAGTAATAAAGTTGTGCTGTTAGACTAAGAGAACATCGTTATAGGATTGAACATGTACCAAGGTACCTACAGTACAGTATGTATCCCAGGAGGCCGCTGATACTTAATGTCGATGTAATGTGTAACAGAAATGAGAAATTATATGGAACCAAGCTTAAAGGGTAACTTTGGTATTTTTCAACCTGGACCCTATTTTCCCATGTTTTTGTGTCTGACTTTGTGTGACTAATGGGGACAACCATTTTTGTAATGGTACAGTATTGAGGAAGAATGCTGAAGAGAACGGCGAGAACGTTGGCCGCTAAACTGGGTGGGATGTAATCGCTCGGCGCAACTCCTCATCGTCAATGTACGTAAACTAAAAGTGCTTGTTTTTGACACTGACACGCTCAGATTGTTATTATAAGTGTCTGACAACATTAACGAAAGGACCCTACAGAGGAATGAAACCTTTTTCTTACCTTTCGCTTGATCCGGTTTGTTTGTTATTGTGTGTCTCGCTCAGAGAAGCCTCGTTCTGAAACCTTGCGTCGCATCCACATTGTTGAAATCATCTAAATATTCAGTCATCACATTTACAATCTTTTAGATAACACAAAGCTACGCCTTTCTGTACTCCAACACAACAAACTCTGACAACACTGGCACCCTATCCAACTCTCACTCACATTTCCATTGTTGTCTTCAAACAGACCGTATCAAGCGAAAGGTAAGAAAAACGGTTTATTTCTCTGTAGGGTCCTTTCCATAATGTTGTCAGACACTTATAATAATAATCTGAGCCTTGTCAGCAGCAAAGACAAGCACTTATAGTGGACGTACATTGACAGTGAGGAGTTGCCCCGGGCTATTACATCACAGCCGGTTTAGCAGCTGCCGGCTGCAGCGTTCTCCCTCAATACTGGTTGTCGTCATTACTCACTTAGACACAAAAACATGGAAATTTAGGTTGAAAAAGTTGCCCTTTAAGGCTTGCCAGAGGCTGTGATTATGAAAAAAGTAAAATAAAATATATAATAACAATATAAAGAAAGGCCATTGGCAAGAAAAAAAACCTGGCTTGAGCCTTGCTGTGTTTTCCTTTTGATGCCAAAACAGTCAAGAGTTACATCCAAAGCTAAAAAGGAGACTGATGAATTTCTTTTGGGTGTGGCGTTTAATGGCTTGTTGTACAGGCCTTTACAATCTCTTTGGTCAGACATCCAATATGTTAATATAACAAATGCTAGAGGTTTTAATGACGTATGTAAGCATGGATCACAATTCAATCAGACAAGTACTGAGGTCATCATACTGTTAAATATGAAGTCCATCAGTGATAAATGTACATTTTCTTACACAGAGCCAGAACCAGTTATGCATTTATTTCATGATCGCATCTCATCAATTGTATTCAACAGATATAAAGGATTTCGTTTTCAATAAAACTTAATTAAATGGATGTTCACATCATGTCTTTCAGACCGTAACTACCAGCAACCTTTCATGTAAGCATCTGACTTTTAAGTTTGAGTCAAAAGCATTATTTTCTCCCGTCAACGTGACGACCACGGTGAACTTGCCCTTCCACGCTCTATAGTCGCCTAGCAACAACTCAACTGACATCAACAGTTTTGACGATATACTGCCTATTTCTACAACGTCTATACTTGTACATTGGGTAAGTGAAGCATTCACAGCACACCAGAGAAGTGTTTCTGACCTTTGCGTTTTGTTATTACAGGTTCCTGAAGTAGAAAACTACTAGAAAAGTAGCTGAATTGCTGCTGATTAAAATGTTCCACCACCTCTGAAATTAAAACCACGTCTTTGCTTCATTACAGCTATTATCTGCCACAACAGTTATTAATGTAGCGAGGGAGAGCACCGCCGGAGAAATCCCATTCTGAATCAAGGAATATTCTCCTGGGTTTACTTAAATAAGGAGGAAAACAGTTTGTGGTTTAGAGATAGAGAGAAGCATTGTGTTGCGCCACCACCAATTAAACAATGTGTGTCATTCTGCAGGGACGATGCACAGAACCAACGCGGAGACTATGCAATGTATATTTTGTAGGACGTTGCTTTATATGTGATATACTGCTTGGAAATTTTGCAAACTGCTTTGCTTGCCAACTGTTTTGTTTTTAATTGTTTGTATTGTATTGTTTGTATTGTTTTTTAATACCTTCCTGCTTAGGGACCGCAGATGATAAATAGCTATATAGCTAACTCTGGCTCAATGGTTATGCTGTGCATGGCCCCGGTTAAATAAACTAATAAACAAACTACAAGAAGATAAGAAGAACCAGAAGAGGAGACCACAAAAAAAAATAATCAACGATTACTCTTTTTCATTTACTTTTTAGTGGAAGTAATTTATATTTTGAATAGGAATTGATTTAGCAATTTGCCAATTTATTTTTTTAATTTTAGGTAATTCCCCCCTAATTGAAACAAATACCTGAATACATTTATATATATACATAAATATTAATGAAAAAAACAACAATTTGTGGGTATTTTGTCTTTTTTTATTTGGTTTCTCATTAAATATTAATTTATACTGCTGATGTTTTAAAGGATGATTGTTTTATCTACACTTAAAGTTACTGTTAGGAACTTTTAACTTGTTATGAGTTTAATACCGAGGCCCAGGCCGTATTGCTAGGCCCGCTGAAGGAAAGTGAGGCACGAGATAACCAGAACCTGGACTAAACGGGGCAGACCCTGCTGCAGTGAAATTAGGTTTTCTAAAGGGACTCTGGTGCTCGTAAACACTACCGCTGTTGTCCACAGGGACCGCCAAAACACAAAATTTAAGTTCCTCATAGTAGCTTTAATAAAAAACAACTTAATGTATTAATAACAGATTATCAAAATAAAATCCAATGGGATTTCTAATCTATATGGTAGAATTCTTCAAATTCATTGTAATGGAGCAAATATTCCTAAAAAGAGCCAGCTCACAGACAGCCACTAACTAAAACACAGCCAGTTAGGCAGTGATCAATAACAAGTTATATCACGTCCATTATAAAGTGCCTGAGGGCGGCCTGTGTTTAAAGAACAACATTTCAAAAAGTTCTTTCTCTGACGTCTCTGCAGGAGACGAAACTCTCGTCTGGTTTCTAAAGTCCCTGTCTGTTGTTTCAGTAAATCCCCGGGTTTACTGTGCTGGGGTTGACCTTTTACATGCTTTCAGGCTGATGGCTCTTTGGATACTTTTGAGACAACAAAAGCCACAGTTCTGTTATCGATGGGGCGACGAACTTGATCACCCCACAGAGAGAAGCCTGTTAATTGGTAGAAAATGCAGCTTATTATACGAGGTGGGCGAGCGGGCCAAGGGGAGCTTGTTGTGTATGCAGGGCCACGGTGTCTAATATGTGCTCTCATCATTTAAATTCAGTGTTTTACATTCTGCTGGGCCAACGGAGTCCCACATCACTGATTAATTACAGCAAACATGGGCCTACACTCTGACTGACTAGTGTGTCTGCTGTGTATATGTGTGTATGTGTGTGTGTGGGAATGCATTTAGAGAATCTGACAAAATAATGTGCAACTCTGCAACATCTCTAAGCTAATTAGTGGTGGGATTTCGATTAGAAATGCTGACCGCAGCAGGCAACACTTGTTTATGAGAGAGACCTACTTTCTTACTATAAATGCTGAGCAATAGTATCCGTATCCCTACGCAGCATGTAGCTACAGCTTTTATCCTGATCCTACAGCACACCAGCCTGAACGCTGTGATAAAACTCAGAAATACAGAATCTCGTGGCCCAAGGGTGAAACTCTGCTGGAGCCGGTCTTTCTTTTTTAGCCACGCCAGCGGCTCCAGGTAACAACCCGTCAGTCCAACACTTTATTCCTGACTTAAATATCTCAACAACTATTGGATGATTTGCTGTTTAATTTGGTCCAGACATTTGGACCTGCAGGCAATAAAAAACTTTGGTGAGTTTTCATCTGGTGCTACCAGCAGGTCCACAGTTTTACTTGAGTAAATGTACTTACTTTCCACAACTGACTGTATCTCAGCAGGTTTTCCTATAAAAAAAGGGTTTATTTTAAATATATTCCTGTTTTTTTACTGTCTAAATGATGAGCTAAATATAAATCTACCACTTCACTGTACGGTAGAATATGAGCAGCTCATCATTACTGTATCATAAAGATAAAAGATGTTTTGTTAACATCCAACAAGCTCCCTTGAGGCTTTAACAGCGTGTGAATGGCTTGAATATGATGGAGAATGAAATGCTTTAGTCTTATTCACGGTTAGTAGCTCTTTAAATGCAGAGTTTTATGTTATAGTAAAAGAAAGGGAGAAATACTACTGACCTAAATAGCAAAGAAGAAACAAAAGCCCAATAAGTAGCACATTGGTCCAGATTGGTAGGAAAGGGCAACTGAAGGCATATCTCCATCAGAGAAGTGAAATCTGTGAGCTGGTTTTGTAAATAGCACATGTGCCTTCCATATCACATATATTTTTTTACAAAGTAGCTTCTAACCTCCTGAACTGAAACTGAAGAGTTTCAGTTGAGTGTGAATTGAGCAGAGGAATGCATCTCAATTGTAAATGGGAGTGACACCGTGCCAAGAGAATTATTACGCCGTATGAGTCTGCATGTGCTCCCAAAAGGATTATCCATAGCTACTACTGTAACACATACTACAGCTCCCAGGGACGGGGACGGGAAAGTGTGTGTGTCACCCACACGTCTTTGAATAAGAAGCTATTTCATGCATCATGGTTTTAATCTGGACATTTCATTCATGGTTGTTTCTATAAAAACAAAAAGGAGGAAAAATATATCAAAAAGGAGAAATAAACACATAATCCCCCCTCAGCTAAAGCTTTTAAAGGTCCCATATCGTGCTCATTTTCTAATAGAACATGTTTACATGCTGTAATGTTAAAAAAAACGTTATTTTCCTCACACTGTCTGCTTGAATATACCTGTATTTACCCTCTGTCTGAAACGCTCAGTTTTAGTGCATTTCAGCGGAATTTCAACGGAATTGCAATGGAATTGCGTTGCTAGGCAACAGCTTGGGTCCATGTTTACTTCCTGTCAGCTGATGTCATTAGCATACGCTGCAACCAGGAATAAACTGGGACACAATTAGAATGTTTACTTTTAAAACCGTGTAATGGTCTAAATATTGTATTCATTCAAATATAAACACATGCACAATTCATTCTAAACACACTCATTTGCATATTCCGGAAAGACTTGGCTGTGATGCCTTTATGACATCATGATGACATCATACCACCAAAGCTTCAAAAGCTTAGAACACACAAATCACATTCTGTCACATTGAGATTCATCAATCACAATCAGACTCAACATCTCGTTGATCTGAAAGTGGTGTTAGAAACTTCTTAGACACATGATCATTGACAAAGACTCTGCAGAGGATACTAACTCTCTCTCTTCTCCAGCCCTTGGAACAAGGTGAGGTAAGTGAAAAATCCAGTCACTCATGTTAATATGACTTATTTAGGAGTAAGCACTAATTCAGAGTTAATACCTTGAAATACATTTTTAAAAATTACAATTTCAATTTGTTCCAGAGTTTTTCTAATTTGTAGAGCTCCATAGCAGCACGTCAGAACTAAGTTCAGTGCTTGCAATGGATCGGACTAGGACAAGTAGGAGGCTTAACAGGAGGACCTGTCCTTACACGACGACCCCTGGGCAACACAGGACGAGGGTCTCTGAGGGTGAACACCCAGACACCTCTGATGAGGATCTCCGTGTGAGACTACTGAGGAGGAAAGCCAGAGCAGACGGAGAAGGACCGTCCTCTTCAGTGGACGTTCACAGAGGTAAGCTGATCATGTGAAACTGCTGTTGGGAGAGTATACCATCATCATCTACTGAACACCAGGTTCAGACAGTGGTGGAAGTTGTACTCAGATCTTTCACAGAAATGCCCATCAACTGGGTTTCTGGTAAATTGATCTAAATAGACTTCAGTTACAAAGAAAAACAAATCCTCACATAGACAGACAGATACACAGATAGATGGATGGATGGATGGATAGATAAAAAGATATGTTAGAATACACTATAAATATGCCAGACTACTACAACTAGCTTAGAAAATATAAAATAAGAACATAGAAAAACAATATCTTACTATATACAATAGCAAAGTGTGAAAAGAAATGATGAGCTATTCCTTTAACTAAGAGGCAGCAGAGCAGAAAAGACTCATGTGTGCCATTTTGGAAGTCACCGAATGACGGTCTGTGTTGTCATTTAGTTTGGAAGACTTATTGTCCACGTTAGTGCCTGTGACTGTCAACAAGCTGATGTTCCTCTGTTTTTTTTCCACATCTGTTGAAAACCTGATAGAGACCAAGGACGAGACCAAACTCTACGCCGCACAACAGTTGCCCACACATGTGCAAAGAGGTCAGTAGATAGCGATACATGTCGAGTTTGGCTTTATGTTAAGTGTAAGATTCATATTAGAGCTTAAACAGTGGCGGATTAAGGTGGTCAGGTGTCCCTTGGCCACTCTTTGTATGGGCCCCCCTGACCACTTTACTCATCATGCTTTAATGTTACCAGAATGAAGATTTTCTTTCTGACATTTTGCCACTATACTGTCCAGTAGTGACGTATTATTTGAAAACCAAATTGACCTTATGAACCTGGTCACATCATCGGGCCGGGCTCATAAGGTCAGCTGATTGGGTAGATGTGTCCCTCTTCATTTTTTTAATGTTTCTTGTGGGCCAATAGGGGTAAACGTTTTTTTCTTTTTTCTCTGAAGTACATTTAAATAATTAAAAATAATCTGGGGCCCTTGTAAATACGGCTGCAGCCTTTAGGCCACTCTGTGCATTAATCCACCCCAGAGCTTAAGTAACATGTAATTAGTGTCCCTCTCACTGGTATTAAAACTAAACGCTGTTTGTCTTTTTAGCTGCATTCAGGGCCAAATACAAACAACAGAAGAAGCTCGGCGAAGGAGGGTGTGGATCTGTGTTTGCTGGCGTTCGCAAATCAGATAATTTGCCTGTAAGTATTACACACACATTTTTGCACACACACACACGCACACACAGTATGGACAGGAAGTGCTAACAAAGTTTGTGTCTCGTAGGTCGCCATCAAACACGTCCCAAGAGACACTCAGTTCATCAAACACGTGGTGAGTTAAGATCTGCTGTATCCAACACGGCACTCTCTTATTGAATGTATTATGACTGAATCCTGCTTCTCTGTTGAGCTTCTCTCCGTCATCCTCCACTTTGTTGTGATGTTTCAGGACGAGCATGGGAATAAGCTCCCCATGGAAGTCGCCATCATGTTAAAACTCGCGGAGGATACAAGTGGCTCCGCGGCCTCTTCATCACCTATTTCCCTACTGGACTGGTACGACCTGAAAAAGGAGCTGATCCTGGTGCTGGAGAGACCGGTCCCCTGCGTGGACTTGGACACGTACATCTTGTCAAAGGGAGGCTCCTTAACAGAGGAAGAGGCCAATGTAAGCTGCTGGAGGATCCTCGTGTGTGTTTTAAACTTTGTACAGGAACTGGAGGGATATTTTTTTTCAATTTAGGGCTTATTTTGACCATCATTTCTATTCATTATTGTACACACCAAAGTAATTACACTTCCACGGTGGCGTCACTTCTCAGACCCTGAGGTAGCCCACTGAGTAACAGCCATGAAGAAATGTCAAACCACCCTCCTCTCCGATCCCTCATCTCTCTCTTTTTGTTTCTCAGATCATCCTGAAACAG
>CAKAOI010047270.1:115923-143076 GCA_916701655.1 Sebastiscus albofasciatus
ACTTATCAACCGGTGGCGACTTTAGATTTGTCAGCAGCACAATTCTGCTCTCTGAATGCTTTAGATACAAGTGTCAACACAATGATGTGGAATATATGTGTTGAAAAAAGATGCCAACGAAAGTGTTGTTAACCCTCTGAAACCCACAATAGACCAGTTTTTGTCTTTAAGAGGGTACAGGGGGTTCTTTATGGGGAGATAGCAGGTCAACAGTAGATGTTATGTAAAAGTGGTGTACATCATCTGAAAGCTGAGAACCTGAAGATTCATTTGAGATGCAGCTCAGCACTGTGTGTCAAGTTCTTCTAGCCATAAATAAACATGAATGAATGAATTCATGAAAATAAATTGTGAAAGTGTATAAGGGTTTAGAACAGTATAACAGAAGTACATGATGGCCATTCCCATGCTCTATTATGTCTCATAAGTTGTTGCAGCAATTTGCATTTGTTACACAGATTTGGTGCTAAATTTAACCATTTTTTACCACTCGATAATTCATAAAAATGATCAATAATCCCTCCAAAATACCACATTAGGTCACCAAGACCTCAAGGAACACCATAGAAAAAGCCATGTTGTGATTTGGTATCCAAAACATTCGACATTTTAAGATTTCTGCAAGAATTGCATTTTTCGGTGATTGGATGATGAACGCTTTTGTTCTGGAAACTGCTCAGAAACCCCCTTATTTTCAATGTACCTAGTAAAGCCATCCATCCTCTGAATACTCTAGGTCTGTAGTTTGTGACTGTAAAGTTTCATGAGGCTGTGATTATCCTAGAGGTCACCACAGGTCATTTTATACAGTGAGGTCAAGGTTCAAATGGTCTCACTACAATGAAATGGCTGCTCCGGAGACTAACATCATCACACATGAATATAATTGGGTTCATTGGATCCACAAAACTTGCATTGCCCAAAACTGTATGTGATTATCATAAAGTGGGCATGTCTGTAAAGGGGAGACTCGTGGGTACCCATAGAACCTATTTTCATTCACATATCTTGAGGTCAGAGGTCAACTGACCCCTTTGAAAATGGCCATCCAAGTTTTTTCTCGCCAAAATTTTGCTTAACTTTGGACTTTATTCAGCCCCCCTACTGGCAAGCCAGCATGACATGGTACCAATGGATTCCTAAGGGTTTCAAACACCTGTATCTTCACTTGAGCTTCATGCCCACTACAGCCTCTAAAACACAGTAATATTCGGTCGGGATCACCGGCAATCTTGCAGATCTCAGGGGACAGTAGAGGCAACCAGTTCAAAAAGAGATAACAAGCAAAAAAATAACCAAGAGCAGAATTTTCATTATTGATTTGAGAGACTAAGTTTTTATCTGAGAACATTAAAGATTTTTTGTCTGTTTCGATGTGATGGTAAAGAAGGCTTGGCTAGCTCATCAGCATCTTACTGGTCTGAGTATTGATCACACAATGTGGTGACTGGCACTGAACCATTATTACATTGACCTCTCCAGATAGAGAGATTGACATTTCTGTCTTTATGGGTGGATGTTTCCCTTAACTTGCTGAACTGTACTCATTTCATCCTGTGTGTAAGCTCTTTTGACCCGACCAGCATCCACACATATTAAATGCCTGCTTCACAGAAACCCATTCATTATTGCTTTTGGCTTCTCTACCTCAATCAAACACAACATATACAGCAGCTACCCTATAGATGCTCATTAAATTCACTTGTCACCGCAGATGTTTGAAAGCTTCTACAAAGAGTATTATCCAGCTTGAATAAAGTGCATGGATGAATGGCTGAATCCTCAAACTCCGTCTTGGATCTTTTAATGAAATCTCCTGGGTAGAATCCCTGCAGTATCTTCCTGTTTTTTTTTCTGTAATTTACTCAGAAATAAAAGTTTGGTTTGGGTAAAAGCCAGTCACCTTCTGGGGAAAAGTGTCTAACCACTCAAAATACAACAGTTAGGAGGAGAAGGAGCGACAGAGGCAAACAACAAATACAGGCGGGGATGAAAAGGATCGGTCTGTCTTGTCTCAAACAATATACAAGGCAGCTTTCTGAGTGCCCTGCATGAGAATCCATCAATTATGAATGTATGCTGAGGGTGAAGCATATCCACACAACGGAGCGCTAAACAGGGAACGGTTGGATTGGACGCCGAGGGCGGCAGGCAGTCATTAGGATTTCTCGCTCATATTGGTAATACGCAGCTTATTTTGCTTGAAGACACAGAGGCTCAAAGGCCGACTTTCAGCTGGGTGGGAACGCTGAAGCCGCTCTGGGAGAAGAGAGGAGTAGGAGGAGGAGAAGAAGAGACGAAGGGAACGATGGAGGGTAAAGAGAGAGTGAAAGAGACTGGGAGAGGAAAGTTGAAAGCCAAAGAACGACGGGGGTGAGAGATGGAGTCGACGTGCGTGCAGTGGAAATGAAGTGTGAGAAAAAAAAAGTGGAAGGCAGCGGGAGAAAAAAAAAAAACAGCTTTAATATCACCATCCATGTATTAGCCAGTTGTCCTCATTAATTTAGGTCAAGCTCTTTAATGATTGTGTGAAAGTGCTTTGCTCAAATCCCATGTGTCCCCGGCTGCAAAATGAGGTGGAAAAGAGTTTTGCACGCATGTAATTATGGGAGTGCTGAGGCGTCCTGATCCATGAGTTATCTGGATAGCCGCAGTTATGTGTGCGCATGCATTTACCCATGAGTCAAAGCGAGCGGAGGTTAGGGCTTTTCTTAAAGGGAAATTATACCCCCCCTAGTTCAGATCATTCCTATGCTATGCAAGACTAAAATGTACTGAATATGGAGATAGTCTGTGATCATGAAGCCTTATGTCACTCTACAATTCTGTGTCATATCAGTGAAGTGTATGAACTACACTCCAGACTGGTGTCTTTGCTAACAGTGACAAATGAGTGACAGCTGTCTCATATGAACGGGTCCAATGAGGGTTAATTGTGCGTTAGATCAGCGTCATACGCTGAGTGGAATCAAGGACCCATTGTTTCAAAAATGACTACAAATTCAGATCATAATCCGTCACTGTTATCATAGTGAGCAGCACGGTTACAGTGCTGGAAAGGAAGGACATAAAATACCCCGCTTCAAGACAGTATGTTCAAATATTGATAGAAAATATCAGTTCAGTCCAAACATATGTGTCGGCGGGCTCCAGAAACGCTGCCAGGCTGACCCTAATGGGAGAGCAGTAAATGTTTATAGTCCCGTCTTCGCCTGTTTAGCATGCAGCATTGGACTAAACTGACATGTTTTACTGGGTGTTTGCCGCCACCCTTGGGGTTATTTATGAGCCCACTACATACAGCCTGTGCTTCACAGCCCAAACACCCAGGCTGTTTTATGCTTTGTTGCTTCTAGCTCAATACCCATTGTAAACAGCGGACACAGCAGGGAAATTCTATCTTGTTCAAATTTGGTGGCGAGGAAGGAGAAGAGGATTTGAAGAGGAGAGCAGGGGGTTCTAAGAAGGCTGGAGGGAAGCGCTGCTACATGAGGAGGAGATGATTTTTAAGTGAAAATCATCCATTTTCCCTTCTTAAAAAGAAGGCGGTTGGATTTAACTTGGCATTTCATCTTCATTTGCTGCTTTGTAACATCTTTTTTCCTGCACCTAATGTATATTTGGTGATGACGTTGTCATCTTAAAAGCTCGCTTTCGTTTAACTTCAGTGTTTTATGCTTTGTTTTAGTTGAGTAACGGATGAATAAAAACTAAAGTGGTTGAGTCCATCACTTTTTTATAGCATTCTTGAAAATAAAATGCTGGTAATAACATTTTATTTTGAAAGTCCATCAATGATCGTCTGCTATTATGTCACAAAACGTTCACACTTGGCCTCCTGCTGCTTGCCTATAGACCATACATCCTGCACTGCTTCCTTAGACTTTTTCTCACGTCCTTGGTGGTGTATCTTCAGTGCACAACACACCCTGCCAGGCGCAATAAAATGCATCTTAATCTCAAACTGCACTGACCCAGGTTTGTATATAGCAACTCCTCCATCAGAGTGAGTGAATGAGGCGTTATCGCAGAGAGTTCACGGAATGAATTGCTCCCGAGAAGCGCACAGGTACACAGATAGCACTGAAATATGTGACAGATATGGTTGATAAATCACAAGGCTATCTGAGGTTTCAGCATCCGTGCACTTAAGAGAATGCATCACTGGCTGGTGCAGCTTTACTGGAGGCTTTCGGGGAGACAAGATGCTCTTGGCAGCGATGTTGGAGGTCATCATGTCTTGGCAACAACATGCTGATGAAAGTTGAAATAACAGACAGGTAAGTTTTGCTATTCTTGCTGACATGTGCCACTGCTGATTACGATACGCCACTGCCATGTATAAATGATGTCACTCATGCTCCATCGGCATATAAAGATGGTATATAACTCCTCAATCTTGCTCCTCTGGCACACTTTTCACCGGCAGGTACGGAGTCAAACAATTGAATGGAAGATAAACGCTCCTTGTAGGCAGCGGTATTTGATGAATGATACGATATTATCACGATACTTAATTCACAATGTGATCTTATTGCGATTTTAAACATTTTGCGATATGAGTATTGCCAAACTTTTTCAACTGCAAATTATAGAGTTTTTAAACATCTCTTTTATCTAATAAGACACAGTTTTCACTCTGTTTATCTCAGTTTTCATTCACATATCTTGAGGTCAGAGGTCAAGGGACCCCTTTAAAAATGGTCATGCCAGTTTTTCCTCACCAAAATTTAGCTCAACCTAAAGCTAGAGTGAAGAACGCTGAATAACGCTTTTAAGACTGATCCTGTACAACCTCTGAAAGACAGAATAGCGTTGGATTGTTGAGAGATTAATAGATCTTGACGTCCGTGTATCGATATTGCCACGCAAAATATCGCGATACTATGCTGTCTCAACTTTTCCCAACACCCCTAGTAGCTAAGTTAGCCAGAGTAGTGTAGCTACATAGTCCTGTACAGATAGCATAGTGAGCATAGCCTGTTGGCTAGCATGAGTGACATACTGTTTATTATTGCTGTATGCCAGTAGAAAAGCAGCAGCAGTATAACGATTCCACTACTAACAGACATATGCCACTAAAACAAGAGTGGGTTTACAGCATAGGCTCAGTTTGAACTTTAAGGTTGGAGTTTAAATGCAGAGAGGTCTAATGTATTGGGTTGGTGTAGCCTACGTATATATTACACCCTCCAAACAGAATGTGAAGCGAGCGTCAGCGACAAAATCCGTTTGATTGCATTGTTTTCTACTGGGATGAACTAACTGTCCACGAGTGACGAAGCGCTGAGCAGCGTGAGCTCAACTTTCGTCTGACGCCAACAGACGAGGAACGGCTGATTGGTGAAGATGAAATGAGGAGTTAATATCTACATGATACCTCCTCATTTCACTACAAACACCTAAATAAGGTGACGGCTGGCTGGAGGGAGATCGCCAGGAGCCTGAAAGTTTACTGAGGCTACTGTTGGCTGTATTGTATGTAATTTTCAGTAAATATCGCAGTATAAAACCTGTGAAAAAACACAAACGTTGGTTTAAGTGGTTACGGTTCCAGTCTGATCTTGACCAAACAGCTGATCGGTACGTGGTTTGTGGACATGGCGTAACAGAAAGTGCAAGTTTTAAACTTTGAACAGCAAGCATTCGATGTTATGAGTAAATAAAGAGACCACAATTCTATCTTATCTTGTTGGTTCTTATTCTGTCAATATGAAGACACAACAAGGTCGATATGATTCATAATTACAATCAATTATTAGTTTTACGTTATTATTTAAAAAATATAGATGCATTTCTAGGGGGCTTCAGTGAGCCCCCTGAACCATCGCAAACTGCGCCTGTGGTTTACAGTGAGTTTATTCTCCTTTAACATTTAATTTCATGCTGCACTTTCCTTATCTTAACATTTACGACATTGAAAAGCTTTGTAAAATTGGTAACATATTGGTTTGTAAAGTTTATTTTTAACAGATCATGTCATAATTTAAATTGAATTCCAACAGGACCGCTGTTTATCTACTTTAAGAGGAGCTATCTGAGCTGGTTCATGTGCCTGGTTCCTCTCTGGTAGTTTACCCTTTAGAGGTGAAGTGGACAGGACAGACTTGAGGGGAACCCCGATGCAGACCTAGGATATGTAGGTGGTGTAAAGTCTCATAGTTGGACAAGAACTGAGGAAGTCCAGAGGGAAGAGAGCGTTTGGTCTGCTCTGCTTGCCATGTTCAGATATGAACTGAGAAACTGGCTAGAAAACAGACTGATGGATGAAAAAAGTTCCACTTTATGTGACCTCAACTATCACCTCTCCTCTGGATTTAGCTCTTCATAACACTTCTTCCTTCTTTTCTACTAGTTTTGTTAAATAAAGTTGAATCCAGCTCCGCGTTGACACATCTGTGTCACTTTAATCAATGCGGCAAAGTTGTTTATGTCTGTGGCAGATGGCCTGAATGTTTTCGGTCCGCTGCGACAGAACGAGGAATAAAGAAGGAAAAACGAGATGAATTGGACTTGTTTTCCTTTCCGGTTTCTTTTTTCCCGTCTTAACTCCTCGTTCTGTCACAACTCATCTCCTTCAGGTTGCTGATGAATGTAAGCAGCAGCGCTCGGAGCAATGAGATAATTGTCACTCGTCTTTCTACACCCACATTCAGTGTGTGTGTGTGTTTGTGCACTGGGGATCTGCAGGCCTTGTGGCGGTCTCCTTTTCATTGTTTTGTCTGCCATAATTAGCAAACTTCTCTAAAAAATGGTCCAACACACACGCCCTGACACACAGAACCACAGGAGCATGAGTCCCCCAACACTTGATGCCTTATGAGGACTGTTTTCCACCTTGAAATTATTGTTAAAACCTGAAAAACGCTGTATTTTCTTTCCTCCTCCCTCCTGCAGGTCATTAGTTATAGCAGAGTATCCGCAGATGGGAGAACATGAAAGAGTCTCTCATGTTGAGCAATCGACTCAGTCCTCTCAGATCTCGGAGCAACGCGCTGATCAATAAGGAGGTATCGCTTGGCATGAGAAAACATGGAGAGGAAGCCCACCGCTTGTATGCGTGTCGGCTCAGCGAGACGTTTATCTTCTAACACGGCACCGCTGGCGTCCGTCCCTGTAGCGCCTCTTCATTCAATATCTATACATCATCCTATACTGTTTGTCCCTTGTTTCGGCCGAAGGGACATTCCTCCTCCGCCGCCGCCGCCCTCCCATGTGTGAGGCTTTAAGCACCGTGACAGGCTTCAGAACAATGTCGATAAAGTCAAACTGAAGGTCATAACAAACAATATTTTCTTGCGAAATTAAAAATCGGTACATTTTCATGGCGAGCGATGACAGGTATTTATCCTTCTCAGGGTGTAAAAGATTCTGAAGTGGCATTTAAGCGCTGAAGTGTTCAATAAGAAATATATTCACGTGGATTCAGACAAAAGGAAGAAAAGTATGCAGGTTAAAAGAAAACATATATGTAGAAATGTCCCATATCTATCTCATAAATCACATCCTACATTTCTGAACCTCCAACCCAATGGTTAAGGACTGGTTTGTTTTTCAGGGCTGCAACTAATAATCATTTTCATTATAGATTTATCTATATTATTTTTTCAATTAATCTATCTATAGTCTATAATTAAAAAAAAATATATATATAATTTTCTAAGACCTAATGTAATGTCATCAAATGTCTTGTTTTATCTGACCAAAAAAAAAAAAAAAAAAAAAATCAGTTTATTATCACAAAAGCTACAAAAAAGCAGACAATCCTCACAACAGAGAAGCTGGAAATATTTGGCATTTTAGCTTGAAAAAGAACCCACTAAAATGATGAATTGATCAATAAAATAGGCTATTTGAATCAACTAATTAATTAGTCAACTAATCGTTTGAGCTCTAGCTGTTTTAGTGCTAAATTCACATGAAACATCTTTGACGCAAACCAGAAAAAAATCTATTCCACACAGAGCCTTCCATTGTTGTAGATTGGTGCCCCTTTTTTTCCATCCAAGCTCCTGCCCTCACCTTGAAGCTTCTATTACAGTTTGTGCCACTTTTTCCTTTTGTACTTACTCTCAGGGTGCTATTACGTGATCACGGGCTCAACACCACATGTAACAGCAGATACCGGTCACTACAGTATATAATCAAACCACCCGAGCTGATAACAGTAATACAGTATGATGGCAGTAATACTGATGAAGCTCAGAACCAATGTTTCTCAACTTTTGTGCCTCACCTCCCACAGAGGATGCTGGGAAAGCACAACACAATGAAACCAAAGGGAACCAACTCCACAATAATGAAAATGATGTTGTTCTGAGCTCCAACTAGCGCGTATCAGCAATCATAAATATCAGCAGGTTAAACAAGGACAAGCTGAAAATAATTGAGTATTGCCTTCGGTTACATCTTTTTCATTTGTTTTTGTTTAGCGGAAATAAATGTAATGTTTTTGAATACATGAGGGGTTGCATGACAATGATATTTGATTGCTACATTAGTGCTGTACAGTTGCAGACTGGAAAACAATTTCACTAAATCTCTATTCAAATCAAATAACGCCTTTAAAGAACTACTGTTTTTTGAAAACATTGCTACAGACCTAGTGATAAATCATCTAGCAGGTTAATCTGCAGCAACAAAAAACAACTTTATGTTCTTTGTTCTGTACAATAACATCCTCAAGGGATGTAGCCTGAAGTTTAAATAATTAGCCCTCATTCTCCAATGAAAATAAGATAATGCAGCAGAGCACAATGTACATCTGTAAAAAGTGTTTTAAAGGGGACATATCATGATCATTTTCAGGTCCATACTTGTATTTTGTGTTTCTACTAGAACATGTTTGCATGCTTTAATGTTCAAAAAACACATTATTTTTCTCATCCTGTCTGTTTGAGTATACCTGTATTCACCCTCTGTCTGAAACGCTCCGTTTAAGCGCCTTTAAGACCCTAAAAGCCCAGTCTGCTCTGATTGGCTTGAGAGAAAAATATGGTGCACCTTTGCAAAGGAATGACCTTTCTCACACCCTCTTCTTCCATTCCGTTTGCGCGTTCGTGTGGAGGGTCCGCCATATTGAGTGCAATCCCAAACCAATAAGCGGGGAGTGGAAGTGGGTTATAAAACCCTCCAACAGCGAGCCTGCATTGATGCCGACTTACTGGCCACGTGCAACGGCGTTCTGTGGTCATCATAGAACATGCTACGTATAAGTGTAGGTTTCGTGCAACTACCCATAGAAATGTAATCCCTTCAAACTAAGATAGACATTAATATTGACATACAGTCGTTAATAATCTAAGGTTACATTGTATTTAGGATCAAATCTACCCTTGTGTAGTCTGGAAAACGGTAGACGTGTTCATTTGATTGTAAAGTATTGTATATTACAGACAAAGCAGCTCACAAACATCAGAGTTTAAAACGAGCAGATGTTTACAAAAGAAATAAATACCACCACAGAAGCATGGGAGTAAATTTAATTTTTTTATTCTTAGTGTCTCTGTATATTGCATATTCTTTTTATTCTTAACACTGTGAACCTTTGCACATCCCCTCCACTTAATAGGTTACAAAATGTCAAGACAGTTTCTGCCAGAGAGAGGGAAGTTCGTCCCAAAGCTTGCCGCTGTATTTGAACCCTACAACTTAAAGAAGCGTTCTTCATTCAGCTGTGAGTGCGACTACAAACAGAGTTCACTCCGTCACGTAGTGGGAGTGTGGAGGGTCCGGTTTGAGAAAGGCCGGTAGTTCACAAGATGTGGGCGATATATTCTAATAAGCATTTGACAAAGGAAGGGGAGTCAAATCTTGTTGAATCACATGTTTTCTGATCTAGACAGCCCACAAAACACTGACTGGGTTGTCTTATCTCACAGATTGTAGGTTAGTAGACACTCCAGATACCTGAATATATGAGCACAAGCACTGGAAAAGGGAGTTTTTCCTCTAACATAGTCCATGCAAGTTGCTTTTTGTAGTTAAAATGTTCTATAATTAAGATAACAGGCGATTCAGTCACCCACAGTCTATTTTGTGTTGGCCAAAAAAAGGAATTTTATAAAAGAACAGGCTCTATAAAGTAATGCGACACAAACACATTAAGTAAAGAAAACTATGTTTCCCCTGGCAAATCACACAAAATCGTTTCTCTTTGTCTGGCTGCCATTTTATCTGCTCTGTGCTCCCTCTTTACTTCTTCCAATAAATAAGAAAGAGATGTTCACATGGAAATGGACGGTTAACTCTCTTAGCAGCAGCAATATTTATCCCGTCTGTCTCTCTGTGTGCGTCGGTTAATGCATGTGCATGTGCATTATCTTGCTTTATCTCCGTCGTTGCCTCTGTGCGGTTGGCTCTTGAGGCTGCCGGCGTTGCTTAGCAGAGTGGATATCTGCGTCCAGAGCTATTGATTGATCTGACGTTTGGTTGGCCAGTGGGGTGGGGGGGACAGAATAAATCTCTGCTGCCTGGAAACCTGGAGAACCAAAGCAGCTCCGAGGATTAAAGTGACACTAACCAAGATTTTTATGTACAAATAAAAATGTATTACCAGCCTAAATCACAAAGTGGAGCTGCACCAGTGCTCCGTACTGAAATGCACCAGATCTAATTTGTCCAAAATTAAATTCCAGTGATGGGTGTGGTCACTTCTCTGCCTACAGGAAGTGATGGATCACGAATTAAGACTGAAACACAAGCATTAATCATCAAGCCGAAGCTGATCTTTCACCTCTCTCATCCCAAACTTCTTGAATCTACCACCGGTTGGTAAAGACAGCAAGCATTTGTGAAATTCATGCATGGACAGTTTCATCCTGCTGCCATCATATGACGCTCCCTGACAGCTTGAACAATAACATCAGATTCATCAAACTGCCTCTCATGCTGACTGTGGTTCTATTCCTCCCCGCCTCTCTCTCTCTCTTTCTGCGCTGTAACCTGCTTTCAGAGACTTTACCAAGCGTCTCAGAACTGCCCTTGCCAGAACTTTCCTTTTGTTTCAGCCTCCAAGAATTTTCCTTTCATTCTTTGTTTTCCTGCTATGTCTTTCTCCTGACTACAGTGACGACACAGAAGGCGGCGGCGTTCGGTAATTAGAAGAGATAAGATGCAGGCCTTGGACGGTGAGCGCTCACTAAGCTCGGCACGAGAATCACAGACAAAAGCTTCTGCAGTGGTCAGCAAAAAAAGCATAGAAGAAGGCGTCTTGAATCAAAGAGAGGTTGGAGGAAGAGAAATGAGAATATAGGCGGACAGAAGGAAGAGTGGGGGGCCGGAGGGGAAGACACATGACGAAAGTACAGTTAAAAGATTTCCTGCATCAAAGAAAGATTAGAGGAGAAGGGGACAGAAACAAGAGGGTTAGAGACATAAGGATTAGGGATGCACTGATTTATCGGCCGAACATCGGTATCAGCTTATCAGCAAATAAGTTGACATTCGCCGATGGCAGTGGCCGATGTTCTGACAACAGTAACCAGCTGCTGATTCAGAGAAGAAGCCACTGGCTGGACAAGACTGACATGACAGAGGGTGCCGTGCGTACGTGTGCACGTGTGGCTTGTTTACAAACAAAAGTGAAAGAAAAAGTTGGCCATGTGGGTGTATTAAACTGTCTCGAAGCAAGATCAGCGACGAGAACGTTATATTCAACGATAAATTGGTGGTAGTAGTTCACTAGTAAAATGTTTGCGGATGGCGTCGTTCTCGCAGACGGATAAAAAAATTAAAATTAAAAATGGGTCGCCAAATATACTTGGGAGGTTGTTAATCTATGGGCGGCCTGCCCAAGTAAAGTCAATGTGTGAGAAACACTGCTTATGTTCCTGATCTCGTTTACATTTAATTTATGTTTCGCAAAACAAATATTTTTGTTGGGCTGTGTGAGTAATGAAACATTCTTCTCATTGAGTACGTAGTTGTATAGCAGCTGAAAGGCTTTTGAAGCAGTTATTTATTAAAAACAAAAAACAAAAAGAGGAATATTTTTCGTGTGAAGAAGGTTGTATTAAAGGCTGTTTCATAAATTTGTGTGATTGAATTTGTGCTCATTCAAAGGCAGGTTAATTAAATGCTGATTGATTTTAAAACAGCTCAGTTATTTTCTATAATGAAGAGATCTTTGTTTCTCTGGCACAAAAGGGGAATAAATAACAGCAAAAACAAATTAACAAAAACATCGGTATCGGCCAAAATGTTATTTTAAACATCGGTATCGGCCCAGAATTTCGCAATCGGTGCATCTCTGATAACGACATGAGAAAATAACAATGATTTCTTTTTTCATGAGGGATCGAAGGGGAATATCAGAGTTTTTTGTTTGACTTTATTCTGAAAGGAAGAATAAACAGCAGTTTGGATGTATATCGATCTCAGTTGAGTATCTCTGAATCCTCTAATTACTATTTAGATCTATTGTTTTTGTACCAGAATCTTCTGCCCTCGGCGGTGCACAAATGCTCTCGCTATAAGGTCTGGTGCTCCCACTGACATTATCCATTAGTTCCTATAGATCTCTTTAAAGACTCCCTGCCAGCATGACTCATTTTTTTTTTCTTGTCCACTTTCTTATACTCCTCCCCTCCATCTTTTCCCCCTCTCTGATTCTCTCCTCCACTCTCATCAGCTCAAGTGACAAAAAGTATCACTTGGTGTCTAACATTTCACAGAGCGGCATCAGGGTCATCTCAAAGGAGCCGACTGTGGCTAATGATGCTCAGAAATACAGCTCAGACCCTCGGGCCAACTCCAACATGAAAGGGAACTCGGGGAGAGGAAAGGTAAGGAGCTAACTCGCTTCACTGTGCTAATTATTCATACCACTTTTAACTGTTTGGCGCATTTTTGGGTACTGAATAAGACCTGACAGCAGCCCGCTGAGAATATGCATTCAGGCTCCGGCCAGAACAAGGACGTCATGTGTGATCCAGCTCAAGGCATTAGAACATTTGAATTTCCCTTTGTCTTTTCACATAGTGTGACCAAAAAAAGAAATAATTATGAGGAGGTTGCTTTGCTCTGCACTATTAAAAATAAATCTGTCTCACATTAGCAAAATTGACGGAAAGTAATAGGAACAAGAGATGAATATCTTACCACTGACAGAAAGGTAATAGTGATATGAGAAACGTAACCATACATTAGGATTATGCAAGGAGCTGCGTCGGTGGAGACGTGTTTCAGGTTTTGGTGAGATGAAAATATGACCCTCAATAGTCGACTATTTAACAATTCAATCTAAGGAGTCTGATTTGACTGCCAATCTCATGGTCGAATTGTCGCATTGGCAGAAAAATATGGTTATGAAACAAAGGATCATTCTAGGGCTTCCCTCCTCTTAGTCGACTATCTGTCGTTTTGGTCGTTTAGTTGTTTTTTACATGCCGAATGACTTATTTCCAAGAAACTCAAAATTTAAAGTGGTGCTTTTGTGTGATTCTTTGTGGAGAAACTCAGTTTTACAGATCTGTCGATTAAATCGACTAATGGATTAGTCGACTAAGACTTTCTTTGGTTGAGGACAGACCTAGATCTTTCCGATCGGGCTGTATGGGGATGATGAATGTCTGATTTTACGTAGAATTGCTCGGTTTTTCCCCACAAATAAATAAATAAATAGCATATTTTGGTATAGATATAAGCCTATTAATAATACTGTTAATAAAAACTTGAAAATAACTCATGTGCTTTCAATCCATCTCCTTAGTGTGCAGGAATAAATCACCATTGTGGACCAAGTTGCTCTGCTCCGTTTCAGTACTACGGAGAGCGCCGCACCTACTGCACATACACCGGCCCCAGAGAAACTGGATGGAACACTTCCTATTATAAAATAAATTGCATTGTATTGTGGTGAAAGCTGAGCAAAGTTCAACTTTTTTGTGAAAGTACTCTGCGTTTTTAATTTTTTTTTGCAGAATGGCATCATTCAAATGAATGAGGGTGCTAATAACAAGCTAATGTGGCCTAACACGCTATAGCCAGTCGGCATTTGCACTTAGTCCCTTCATGTGTCACGGGCGGATCAGAATGCTATCGGATTTCAATAAAGCTGTAAATGCATCCAAGAGTTATTTGAGACAGACTGCGATCAGATATGTGATATGGCCAATGGAGATGCATATACTGTATGTGGGTGAGTGTAAATGAAAATGTAGTAAATCACATCTGGATTTTTAAAAGGAAAGATTTTGCAGGTTTTGATTGCTGATGTGACTGAAAGTTAACATGGATATTCAATGTTAGTATCCCGATCATTGCTGATCAAGGATCTAACAATGGTACATTGAAAAACTACGGATATACTTTTTGAAAATGATGGCAAATTTAAGAATACATAAGGATATGAAGTAACGTCTGTCTTTGGTCGACTAAATGCACAAACCTTGACCAAACCCAGGGTAAAATGTAGAAGCATAAGGGAAGCATCTGGCTCTGAAACTGGCTAGTCAACCTTTTCAACCTTCTCCCCCTCCCCTATACACAAGGGTATAAACATCAGGCACTGATGCTTTCATGTTCTCGTGATCCACCACCATCTGGTTATACACTGATGTTGTGAGTATGTGCATTCATGAGTGTCCCGTGGCAGCAGTGGAAATTACCTTCCAATTAGATCTAATAGATAAAATTAGAGTCCACAGCATAAAGTGAGGCTGCGGTTATCTCCTCGGGCATGGATTGCCCTGGGTTTAGAAAATTAATTAGAGACTGCAGAGAAGAGTTGAACAGACAAGTTGGCATTTATTCCACTCAGCAGTCTTCCTCCCTTCTTATCAGTCACGACGGACAAAAAGAAAGAAATGGAGAACAATCTTCTGTCACCAAAAAGGGACAAAACAAGAAGGCCGAGACTCTTTCTTTAAAAGTGTAATAATAATGTAGCTGGATTCTGATCCATCATCCTTCATGGATGTCTTTGTAAGACACCCACAGAAGAATTTTTAGGTGAAATGTTTATAATCTTCACATTTATCTCAACACAAGTTAGAAGTCCTTCAAGCAGAACTGAAAGAAGTGTTTGAAAGGGAAGTAATATACAAGGCCCTGTGAACTCAATACACTGCAAATGAAGACAACACATGCAAATAGACACAACACAAGCAAATGAAGAAACTAGGACTGTCAAATTATTAAAATTAATTGCGTGATTGTCTATAGTTAATTGCGTTGAATCGCTAATTAATCACACAACTCATTGTGATCGCATTGTGTTCCTGCATTTGCAGCATTTTTTCTAAATGCCTGTGTCGTCAAACTGATGTTTTTGTGCGTCGTTGTTGGTGAAGATGTTTTCTAAATGCTACGCATGTCTTGTCAAATTGGTGAAGATTTATCTTCAGCTGCTTGCGTGTGATTCAACTGTGCTCAACCCTCTGGTTCTTCCTTCAGGTTGGCTGCAATTACTGGGCTCAATGTCCAACTGATAACCAGGGTCAATGAGCTCATGGAGTGGTTAGCAGTGGCTTCTTTTCATTTAACACGCGATATCCGTCGGCAGATGTCCCTTCAGTATCAAATGAGAAAATGGCTTTCTCCACACTGTACGGGTTGGAACAGTTTGTTGGGTCCATAAGTTACTGAAATGTAAAGTATCGACTATGGAAAAAAAGTTGTTAAAGTATCTTATAACGGCATATGAAGTTGAAATGTGAACTATTTTGTATTTAAACATTTTTTTTATTTATTACTGTAACTCAAAAAACCATGAGTATTATTCATCCATTTCAAAATCTCTTTCTTCAGGAGGAACTAAGAGGACTCTGTCACCAGTTCTTCATCATATATACAGTATACAATATGTGTATTTAGCAATAGCATGTTACACATAGCTACGCTTTAGAAAGCCACGTCACATTCATCAATACAATGTGATTTCCATAGTTTCCATTTGTTACATATAAGCTACCTCTTTACATGTAGTCTCTACACATACATGCACACATCTCAATGTGTATTTTAACCATTCAGGCAGAGTAATCTAGAATCACTACCCCTGTCCTCTACCTACACACCCATCTGTGGCTTCCTCTATTTCAGAGATGATGGGACAAAATGCGGAGGCAGAAGCCTGGAAATTGCACTTGACATCAAGGCAAAACCTCTCCCATTAGACTGTGACTTTAAAAAAAAAAAAAAGTGGCTAGAGAGTGGTAAGGTGCTGCAAGGAACACCTCAGATCTCAACATTATAGTAATGGACTTCCTGACACAGGCACTACACCGATGGGCCTTGCATTATGCATTATTTGGGGCCATCTGCACAGCTTTCAGCTTTGATGCACGGAGGAGACGCTTCATATTATGCTGCAGGATGGGGTGTGCCTGCTGGACACTTACAACTGTGAGAGTGTGTGTTTGTGTGGCTGGTGAGAGAACTGATTTAACATTTGTGAATCACCACATTTCGAACCTTTTAGGAAGTTTGTCCACATACTAAGAGTGGCTGCAGTGCAGGGTGGGCCACTGCTGCCAAGATGACTACACACTGAGGAAGTGATGATTACGACCAATGCTGATGTAAAAACCACAACGCTCTATAGTCTACAGAGGAAAGGAGAGTGCATTACTATATACCTGACAGAAATATTTAGAAATAGATAGATTAGAGAAGGCAGCAAGATTCGAGGTATTGTTGCTTATGATTTCTTTCTTCACAGAAGGTTTGTTGACTTTGAAAAAGTGCGGACTTCTCTCCTTGTACTGTATGTGCTGAATAAAGGACTGAGTAGCCCTATTTGTTTATGAAAATCTGGTCCCCCTATTTGTTTTTCATCTGGAGGATCCTGTCTGAGCATCTTTAGTCTGCACTCCGGCTCAACGGGAGATTAAACATACTGTAAGAAACGCCTCCAAAGTCGGTCTCCGAAGCTAAAATATTCATGATTTCTTCATTAGTTACCTGGCAGTGGGATTAAGGAAAACCTGAAGGTATGCCATGTTTGTTTGTTTTCAGATAGAAAGTGTACTGTACCACAGGATTCAATGTAATGCATTTTTAAGCCTCTCGGTGATAAGACGATTAAAAAAAGAATCTAACTATTGCCATGTTTGTACTGTAAATTGGTAAAACAGGAACGGGTCGCCAATTTTATAGCATTTACAGATTACCTGCTTTACGTATTTAATGTTTTTTTATATATACAGGATAGTGTGTCTTTGTTATCATGTTAACAGTTGAACTGAAACATTCATAATTGAATGTAAGAAACAGATAAAACAGAATATAAACAAACTCACACTTTCTTATATATAGGATTAGTGTGAGACAAACACATTTCTATAGAAATCATTTGTATTAAATCCTCTGCAACATACATTTGTTGTAATGTTGCATAAGATTTGAGCTCAAACTACCGGTATGCTATTAATACTATCAAGAACAGTAACATATGACTAGATTAAAGTCATTCACAGCATCCTCACTTTACATTCTAATCAATGCCATCATTTATAGAGATAAAATCACAGTCTGCCTGTTACTGTACGTATTTGCTCGAGCCTGTGCAATGCTAACAGATATGATATCAAACGTGTTACAGTATGATAATCATCTGAAGCAGTCTAAAATAAACTGGCAAATAACTTTGATTTCATGAGATTGTTTTTGTGTTGGAGAAGCTGAATTTAAAAGGTAATCAAGAAAGTGTCTGACAGGTATTTAAGAACTACCGTGCACCGGGATGTCAAAATAAAATTAAAGATGCCGTTAGTCAAAACACAACATTAATAATGTAAGAACACAAAGAAAATCTATGACACAGATGAGTCTTTTTTTTACAAGGCTGCACTATTCAGCTGCATTAATATTTCAAAAGGTGTTTGCATATTTTGCCTTTCTTCTCTTAGTTTTCTTGTTTTCTTCTCACTGTATTTGTTTTGAAAGAACTCTCTGACAAGCGCAATGTGATTTATCATTATCAATAGGGAGGTCTGCTCTAACTCCTGCCCTCTTGTCCCATGGAGAAATAAAGCTGCAGTCCAAACGGGAAGTCCGGTCTTATCCAGTTAAAGCAATAAAAACAGAGCCAGACTGTCTCTGTACAAATTACCGGAGATGGAGAGCACGGGGAAATATACTGAGGCACATCAACGGGGAGTCGTGTGTGTGTGTGTGTGTGTGTGTGTGTGTGCTGTACATACACAGTGTATATAATTGTATCATACAGTTTGACTGCAGTACTCTGTAGTTTAGGTGCTTTTACAGAGGTATTTCAGCTGTCACTGCTTCGCTGCTCATATAGCAACCAGCGTTGATGCACATGATGTTGCTCAACATCCTGTTGCCACCAGCTATCTCAGCATTTCACCTGCACAGCAGCAACTAACTAACTGTTGGTGTTCCCCTTGGGGATGAGGATTATATGTATGTCACTTCCTACTTTCTTAACTTATATTCTCAGATGTAAAATATATGTTTCCAATAAGGTACAAGACCACAGCCTAGATTCAATATATCCAATACACTAATACTTTATAGGTACATATGAACTCTGAGCATACAACCTGATATCACGCCAAAGAGTGCAATAGACCTGCCGGTCCACAAGAGGATAGCATGTGGGTGTCAGGTTTTGCTTCGCCGACGTGTGAATATTACACAAGTTAGGTTTAGACAACAAAAATATTTAGTTAGGTTTAGGAAAAACATCATGTTTGGGCTAAAAATAAGTACATAAACGGGTACGTAAAATAATGTAACATCAGTGCCAAAAAACACGGGACTTCCAAACAAAACACCTGTGTCCTGGTTGAAAGCCCTATGTTTGTTGGACCCATATACTTTCCCTCCCGCCCGCCAATAGCGACCTTTCTCCCCTTTTTATTCTATGCTATTACTACATGTGGTCAGTACAGACTACATGGCGTGAAAATGACACATCTAAAGCAAGAAGGGAGTTCTTATTACACGCTTTTGCCTCGCGCATTATCGTGTCACTCACACGATTTTCATGCGACCGGGTCGGAGCACAAATTCTCAAATAAAAGCCATTAAATAAGACTCAGGGGTGTGGTCGGCACAAACATGATAAACCCCGGCTTCTAATAAAAGTCTGTAAAGAAAGAAGGGAAACAAAGTTTCCATTGTCTCACAACTTGAATTCAGAAAATTCAATTAAAAGTGTTAAAAGTGTGAAACAGATGGCGCGTTGTAATTAAGTGTTTTATAGAAGAGTTTATACAAAACAGCAGCAGCAGCAGCAAATAAATATGGGAAACAGGAGCAGATCAGAAAGATCAAAAAACAAACTTCTTAATAAAATGTGATTAAATATTTGTAGGGGAAAATTAGACACAAAGACATCTGAACATGAGAACAAAGACGTGCCTCTAAATGCAGCCTCTCTAATGAGGACGGGTTTGTTTGAGAATCTGGTTCCAACTTCAGTTAAAGTGAATAAAGTAGTGCTGAAATGATTATATTTCCAAGGACAGGACATTAATTAAAAAAGCTTTTGATGATCAATTAATCACTTTATTCATTCATCAAAAAAAAACAGATGTCATACATTTACAAGTTCCAATTTTTCTAATAAAAAATATCTGTTTCGTATCATTGCGAGTTTAATATCTTTGGGGTTTGGACTGTTGGTCGAACAAAACGAGAAATTTGAAGACGTCATCATGGGCAAAGGGAAGATAAGGTTTAAGGATTATTGTCTGACATTTTATGGAGTAAATGTATAACACAAAAAATAATCAATATACTGATTGATAACAAAATAATAATTAGTTGAAGCCCTAGAATAAAGGCCCAACCACAATTTAAGAATGTATGGTAAATGTGTCTACCATAAGTTTTTGAAATATGTCATACAGTTATAGATAAGGTTATGTATTGTGGGTGCATCTCATTTCACAATTAAAATTAATTACTCTCCCTATAGAATAGATTTGACTCAATAAGTTAAAGGGAATGATTTTTAGATATGTTTTTATCTGCTCACAGAGACCAAAGGCTGACTGCGGGTCAGGCCTGAGAGGTGATTAACCATACGTCGTCAAGGTGGCCAGCCTCCACGGACACAAATGAAGAAACTAATGAATACCATTAGGATTTAGCAAATGGCCTCTGTCAGGGAACAGCGCCCAAGGAATCAGTGCGAGTGTGTGTTCGTATGTGAGAGTGCACGTGTACAGGCATTTTAATCACTTGGTAACTTTTAATTAAAGGCTGTGAGATTACTTCAAGCCAAGAAAATAAAAAATCGGAAACACTTAGACCTTATTTGGTATCAAAGTATGGTTTAATGGGTACTGTAGCCGAGCAACACAATGAATTAGTCCGCTGCTTTTCAAGCTCCGCTTTAAATCCAGTCACACTCCACTGGCAAGAGAACAACAGCCCTCGCTGAACAGAGTCATGCATTTCAATTCAGGGCACTTTGGCCGGTTTAAATTGGCCTGCAGTTGTTCCCTCTCTGTACTGTAGTACTGTAGTACTGCCAAGGGTGGACTGTGTGATATTAAGACAAAAACAGGTCTGGGCTGTTTGCAGAAGTACGTATCTGCCTTGTGTTGTTAGAGCTAATTGTGTGAAAGGATAAACTTTAGATATGCCACAAATATAGGAAAAATACTTTGATCGCCAAGCTGCGGCCAACAATCCTCAGTTTTCCTGACTGGAAACGACACTCTTTTATACAGCAGACTGGCGTATGATGCTGGTCTTCTCTGCGTTTGACTCCTTCATATGAAACAGTTGTGACTGGTAGTCAGTCAGTGTTAACAGAGACTTCCTTCTGCAATGTTCCAAATGATGTTTACTGTCTGTATCATTAAATCAATTTCCAGCGCTGATAAATAAACCACTTCACCAAAGCCAGGCAGCATCTGACCTGCATCTGACCCCGTTCAAGAGGAGGGTCGAATGACACTGTGTCAGTCTGAAGAGGCTATTAGTGTTAGCTTGACATGATCAATAACAACACCATCAAATGGCCATGTGACATGAAAGAAATATTAGATATATTAGAGTATAAAGCCTAACTTGAGTACAGTTTCAAACGTTTCTGTTGAGCTAAAATTAAGTTTAAAGGTGCAGTGTGTAGGATTTGGCAGCATATAGCGGTGAGGTTGCAGATTGCAACCAACTGAAACGTCTCCCGTGTGCCAAACATGTAGGAAAACTATGGTGGCCGACGTTAAAAGGTGAAAATGTGAATGTCTGTATCTAGAGCCAGTGTTTGGTTTGTCCGTTCTGGGCTACTGTAGAAACATGGCGGCTGGCTTTGTGAAGAGGACCTGCTCCCTTTGTAGATATAAACTATAAACGACTCATTTTAAGGTAATGAAAACACAACGATTCTTATTTTCAGGCGATTATACACTAAAAAAACCATAATATTCTATTTTATTTCACACTGTTCTTTTAAATTTAATCAGTCAACCCGATCTCATGGGGAGGCGTATAAATACCACGACATTACAAGGACATTCTGCGTTTTATGAGGAAAACATTTTAGGCTTTTCGCATGTCAATTGTACACCACGCAACAAAACCACGGTAACGTCCGCAGTTAGTTTTTGGCAATAAAACCACTTAGTTAGGTTTAGGAAAAATGTCATGATTGAGTAAAATATGTACGGAAACAACATAACAACTAACAACTAATGTAACTTCTCCTGGTTGAAAGTCCTGTGTTTGTTGGACCCATCCAGCTCCCCTCCTAGCAGTCTTTTTCACTTTTTATTCTACGTCACTAGCTCTGAGCGGACACTAAACTATACTGTATACTGTTTATCAGACGTTGAATTATTTATAGGCAAAGCTGTGTCTGTTTTGAGCAAAATTAACTTTTGAGTATATTTGAATACGTATTATATTTAAATAAACTCAGATTATAACAATCCAAAATAAAGACTGAATTTTAAGTTTTATGTTCATGTGAGTATTTGGAGCGAACTCAAAGTCAGATTTCATGCATGACTAATGGTGGGATTTCCTCTTCACTACAGTGCGCTCCAAGCTGTTTGGCATGAACCTCAAGGAAAAACTGAATTTGCTTCCTCAGCCAACACACTGACCTTGGATCCTCTCTTTATTCTTTCTCCTACAGCAGACAAAACTCTCCATCTGATAAGGGAGCAGCTCATAAATTACTGGGTACAAATTGGACCATGATTCACACATGGAGCTGTAGATCTTCATGATTACTTTCCTTTAGACTCAAATCTAAGGCTCTTCCTTTTAATATATGTTTCCTGTTTGTTGAAACTCTGAGAGAATCTGTGATGAACTCTGAAGATAAGATTAATCATTTTAGTTTTAGTTTGTTCTGTGTGTTTTATATTGTAATTTATCTTTACTTTATTCATTTATATTTACACTTAAGGGTCCCAGTTTGGGGGTTTGAAAATATGGTCACCCTACACAATGTTCTTGTAAAATCACCACGTCTTGTATTCAATTTGTGTTAAATAAACATGTAATATGACAGCTTTTGACTTGTTGGAATACACCTGCGATGGAGCTAGGCTAAGATTTCCTCCCCTTCCAGTGTTATCGATCTTTCAACTAACTTAAAACTGTAGAATATTCCTTTAAGCAAGCTTAAGCATGCTCAAGAATGATCAGAAATGAGTAGCACGACAGCACGTCGTCTGATCAGCCGATATCCCACATGCTCTGTATAACATGAATAAATGAAACTGACTTAAATAGCGTGTGAAAAAGCAAATGCCAGGGGAGCGTCTCCAGAAGGTATCAGGATGTGGAGATAACCACTGACACTGACAAGCATCTATCAATCTGACATTTCCATGTGGTTTTTTGCTACAATGTGGTTTCGTCTCCTGAGCTTTTGCAGCCTCGTCTGAATTCACCGGGAATGTTTTTTTTTATATATATAATCTGTTGACTTTAAAGTAAACTGTAGTGCTGCTCTTCCTCATCCCTGTTAGGCCCCTTGAGGAAGCATTTCATAACATGTAATTGAGTTACGACGCTGAAGAGAAGAAATATTGTTTTCCTTTTATTCATTAAGCACAGATGTATATTTCTAGCAGCCTGCTGTATCTCCCTTTTTTCCCTCCTCGCTCCTCGCTGTGCACATGCTGCGATTTGATGTCTTTCTTTCTGACTGTGTTTTTCGAGGCAATCCTGTGACAGCAAACCTCCCACAGGGCGGTGGATACAAAACACTTTGCTCCTACGGCCTGACCCGCTGAGTAAAGCTACAGCAAACTCAACAAAATCATATTATTTTGAGTGAAATGTACATGACTTCAAGCACCCACCCAACTTTTCTTGTTCATTTAATGTTTTTATTCAAAACAGAAATTCCTTTCAGTCTAAGGAATAGCTTATATTTATCACATCTCTCGCGCCCGCTGGCCCCTGAGAATACTTCAGTAAAATGCAGCTGTTAACATTCATGTATGCAGATTGGGACTTGACTCTATCGCAGGTACTGTGGCACAAAATCAGTCAACGCTATCCTTCAACCCAAGCAATGTATTCATATAAAAACATGAAATCACACACAGATACTTCAAAGATATTTCCTTTTGTCCTGCTTTACATGCAGGCCACACATGAAAACAAAGATTAGCCCCCCACAATCCCACATGCACAACACACACACACACACACACACGAGTGCTTCTCTCTGTCTTCTGTTCAAGACATGGTAAATAGCCACCTTGCCGCCATCACAGCCCGGCAATTTATGCATGAAGAGGATGCAGAGAGGAGTGAGATGCATCCATTTTCTCACACACACACACACACACACACACACACACACACACGCTCAAAGCAATGTGTTGCCCTCAAACGGCATGAGGCTGTGGAAACTATCACGAACTGAATTACAATGTGGTGATTGAGACATAGCACAGAAATTAAATGTAAAATGGAAGGAGAGACACACACACACACACACACACACACACACACACACACACACAGCAGATGGATTGGCCCCCATTTTCCGATCAGTTAACAGCACAGATGGCAATACTGTGTGCACGTGTGGATATTGGCAAAATCAAGGGGAAGACACCTGGACAATCCGATGAAAGCAGATACAATACCCGAATACTACTACAGTACGACCTTTGTCCGCTCACGTTGGTCATGAAGAGCAAATGTAAACCGTGCTAGCAACACCTGTAGCTATAATTTGGGATCACCAACAGCGATCTGATGATGGACTACTACTTTTTATTTTGTAGGAGTCAAAGGAATGCAGCTAACAGCTGAGCAGCTAGCCATGTCAATATAAGTCACATCAACCTGATCTCACTCCCAACTCGTCAAGTACTGCCGCTTGGTCAGTGCTCCTCGGCATCGGAGGCCGATGCACCCTTTAGCGACAGTATGTGACGAACCGGGCTTTAAACTATTATTGTAAACCCACCCATGGTGTGATTTGATGGTTGGAGCAAGTGACGTAGAGTCCACTCAGGTGGGCGCGAGGGGTGGTGGATGGGTCAAACAAATACAGGACTTTCAACCAGGAGACTGCTGTTCGCGTCCCGTGTGAAACTAAAAGTAAGTATCGTCAGTCCTGTGAGTCAATTGAGTCGTTGGTCAATGAAGTTAACCTCAACCACGACCGTTTCCTAAACCTAACTAAGTGGTTGTGTTGCCTAAACCTAACTTCCTGTGAAATCGGAAGTTTATTTTGAAAGGACACTGTGCGTGTGACAAGCATATATTGACACACCGTCCCTGACACGTCCAAAACTAACGGAGTAAGAGGGTGTGTCAGTCTCCGGTGCCGAGGGTCACTGACCAAGCAGCGGTACGAGGTGGGAATGTACCTTTTTTCAACTGCAAATGATGCAGTTTGTCAACATCTGTTTTATCTAATAAGATACAGTTTTCAATCTGTTCATCTCAGAGTTTGTATTCACATATCTTGAGGTCAGAGGTCCAGGCACCCCTTTGAAAATGGCCATGACGGTAGCATAAATTTGAAGCATTATTTAACGACATGGTTGGTACCAATGGATTCTTTAGGTTTTCTAGTTTCACATGATACCAGTATCTTCAATCTAGGTTCAAGACTAAGCCTGCCAAGACACAATAGCGGCTGTCGGATTGTTAAGAGTTTAATAGTTTATATAATAAAGATCGATACTTGCCGTCCGTGTATCGATACAATATTGTCCTGATACTATGCTGTTGATTTTTTCTCCCACCCAGACTAAAGAGGGAGGTAGGTGAGGACACCATTAGAGACGGTCCACAGAGAATGCTACAAAAATATATGCACTAACTCACTGATGCAGAAGCACCATGCCTTCCATGAGAGCAGCTGAGGAAAATGCGTTTTCACAGACGCTGCTCCTGTTAGACTGGTATTGAATGGAGCTGGGCCCTGGTGTGTAGACTCGGTTGGTGGTTGATAGGTTTTACAACAAGAGTAATTAAAGTGACTGACAGCCAGACTGGGGCAGAGGACAAACCAAGCCAGGCTGTTTGGATAATTATTGAATTCTGTTAAAAGCCTACTATGCTGCCTGCCGGGGGGGTTAATAGGAGTTTAGCAGCGGAGGTGACAAGGACTGTCAGCAACTCTGCTCTCTCCATGCCAAACTTCCTCTAGAGAAAACGGTATTCAGTGTAGTTACCGCTGAACTCATCCGCCATTACTAAACGTCGTCTTGGCCACAGACGAGATGACAGTGATTCTGTGAGCTCTGTGTTAATGCACTTGGCAGCAGAGGCCGCGCATCTGTGGAAATGTAAATGGCCGTGACGGCGAAGCTGACACATTTTGGATTTCATGGCCCTTCCAAGACAACTTTATTGTTTCTTTCATTTTTGGGCTGTAAATAATCGATGATACCAATCCATGCTGCAACACAGCCCACTGTTATTCTCCTTCGCCGTTATCAAAGTTCAACTGTGTGCTCTCTTGCCTCTCCGTTTTGAGCAGACATCCTTTAATGCTGAAAATAGCAGTCTGGATGCTTTATGACTCTACCGATGTGAAGACTGATACTGAATCCTTTTATTTGACAAATTCTACGCACAACAAAACCTAGCAGCGCTGTAGACCTGTTTTCTGTACAGTGACCAGTATTAACATTTACAAGATCATGGTTGATGCATATAATTGTCTAGAATATTTTAAACAAACTTTTGAAATGTCACAAAAAAGAAATGCGAATTAGGTGCGTTTCCATCAACTGGTTTGGAGCGAATAAACTCGGCCACAGTGTAGTTTGGTCAGACGTTGGCGCTAAAGGCTATGCATGGCTTTAATAGTAAAACGATCTTAGATAGAGGAAACATGTCGGCTTGGCCATCATACATCCATGATCTAACCCATACTAGAATTGTTTGACAATTGTTTAAATTGAGCAAGTTTTAATTGTTCTTTCATGTCAGCTAGTATTGGCCATGTTTCATGTTGTCTGGTGACAAAGAAAAGCATTTGTACGTAATGGGAATATCCAAGAAGACGCCAACAACAGAAACAGCTGATCAGTCATGTAAGTTAAATGTTCGATATGTCAGAATTTATTTGGCAAAGATGATTCCATGATCCATTTAGCGCATCGACCCCCTTTCGACAAAGGCTAAAACCACCACATTTTTCAGATTTTTTTTTCAGACATTTTTCAGATTTTTTTTTTTAGATCTTTTTTTGTCCGACATTGTTCAGATCTTGTTTTTCAGACTTTTTTTTCAGACTTTTATTTTCAGAAATTTCTCAGATCTTTTTTTTTTCCAGACTTTTTTTTCAGACATTTTTTAGATCTTTTTTTTCAGAATTTTTATTCAGAATTTTGTCCGAAATTTTTTGTCCGAAATTTTTCAAATCTTTTTTTTCAGACTTTTTTTCTGACATTTTAGATCCATTTTTTTTTAACTTTTTTTTAGACATTTTCAGATCCATTTTTTTTTCAGACATTTTTCAGATCTTTTTTTTTCGAATATTTTTAAGACTTTTTTTCCGAATATTTTTAAGACTTTTTTTTTCGAATATTTTTAAGATTTTTTTTAGACTATTTTTTCGAATATTTTTAAGACTTTTTTTTCAAATATTTTTAAGACTTTTTTTTCGTACATTTTTAAGACTTTTTTTTAGACTATTTTTTTTCGAATATTTTTAAGACTTTTTTTTGGACTTTTTTTTTCGAATATTTTTCAGACTTTTTTTTCGAATATTTTTAAGACTTTTTTTTCCGA
>CAKAOI010047271.1:0-21023 GCA_916701655.1 Sebastiscus albofasciatus
GTGCTTTCCTCCCGGGCAAAAAGTGGGCTTAAGCTCTCTCCGTGTCGAGGTGGCGGGCTGAGCCGCGGCGAGCTGAGGCGGGAGCTCTTTACCGGTCTCCGTGGCGTGTTTGGCCAAGGCTGACTGGCTGCCAAACAGCCAGAGACAGAGCGGGGATGAATCAGCGCTGACAAGGTGAAGCCAGCTTCGTGTTCACGGGCTGACAGCTCAGGTGCTCAGAGAGATGGAGACACAACAGATTACATTTAGGCCACTGCCGGCAGAGAGAGAGAGGGAGAGAGAGAGAGAGAGAGAGGAGGGAATAGAGGGGGAGATAAAGCCAGAGGAGGGAAAGAGTCCAAAATGGCTTTTGGACTCTGAGAAACTTTTTCTCAGAGATAAACGAGAAAGTTGGACTTGTGTGTGGGTGTTAATGTGCGTTGTGTCAATGTGTGGTGGTATAAGCCGCCCAAAAAATGTGATGATTTGGAGATTGGGGTGAAGGGTTGGATGGGTTAGGGAACGGTAAGAGGAACGTTCTGCTGCTGGTAATGTGTTTAACTGAGAGAACGCGCTATACTCGCTGTGTGAATGATGACTTTTGGTCTATCAGGAGCAAAAGGTGGAAGTAGCAAAGTAGACATTGTTAGAGAGCCTGGAGAAGTCAGGGTTAGGTTTGCATGGATCCAACTTCCTTTCTCGCCAAACTGATTTCGAGTTAAATTCAATATATCTGCCAATACCGAGTAGGTATCCAATACCAGTGCTCTCATCTTCCTAAATTTTAAATCTATATACCTAACTGCGTGGAACTCATTGGAAACCTTTTTTTGTACGTCTTATAGGGCTCATTTCAAAAAGACAAGGACAAACAATGTAGTTAAATGTGTAGAATTTGTTGAATATCCCTCAACTACAAACACACTCGGTATCTTCTATCTATCTTGGTATTTCTTTAGCGATGTCGTGCCGAGCCTCGCCCTGCTTGGTCACCTGACGCGCCACCCAAGCCCCCAGGAAGAGCGCCGGTCCTTGATCCCAACTTTCGTAGTGGCAAAACGGTGAGATTGCAACTTCCGTGTCCGTCACGTGATGCCATTGGGCCCAATAAAAGACTTTTTCCCATAGACTTACAATGGGGAAAGAGATGTCTGTAACTCAGCGGATAACTTTTTTTTGAGGTGAATAAATTCCCCAGTACGAACACTCTAATAGCCCTTATTTAAATCATTAGGATCTAAAAGTTGTAAAAACTGCTTTTGAAGCAGTTATTTCTTTAAAAAAAAGACTATTTTTCATGTGAAAGGCAGTTACGTTAAAGGTTGTTTCATAAATTCGTCTTAATTGAATTTGTGCTCATTCAAAGACAGTGTAATGAAATGTTGAATGACTTTAAAACAGCTCATTTATTTTTTTTCATAATGAATGGATTTGTTTCCCTGGCACAAAAAGGGGGATATATAACAGCAAAAACAAAACATACAAAAATATCTGTATAGGCTACTGGCCAGATTGTTATTTTAAATTCTATCGGTCCATAATTTTGCAATCGGTTCATCCCTAATATAAACGGTTCTTATTTTCAGGTGATTATACACCAAAGAAAACATACTTATTAATATTATATTCCATTTCTGCTAATAGTTCCCCCTAAATGTTACACACTGGTCTTTTAAGAGGTGGACAGGAAATGTAGGGGGAGAAAGGGGATGACATGCAACAAAGGCAAAGAACGTATATTAGTGCCAAGAAGTGAAAGTCAATCGGTCGTTCGATTGCAACATCAGCACCAAACAGCAAAGCTACGCTTCCGTCATTTTGGACTGAAAGCGACTACCGGACGCCAGTCAAATGGACGCCAAAATGTCCGCCTAAAAAGTAAAACTAAGTTATTTCTATTCTATTGTCATATTCTACCGAAATGACCTGTGTTGAACAATAAAATACTATAAGTATAATAAGCGTTTTCAAGTCCAAAATGGCGAATGTTGTCAAAATAAACACTGGAGTTTCGTCTCTTTGCTTCTTTACTCTTTGACAAAGGTCCCTGGCCAGATTCAAACCAGGGATGTTGCGGTTAAATGACTGTTGGTACAAGACAAGATGTAGATTGTGTTCTACCATAATAAAGTTCCTCACTTTGTTGGCTCAACCAATCCATCTCAACCCCCCTCCTTTTAAAGCATTTTGCAACAGTATAACAACACCACGCTTCTCCTTTTATTATTTAGAGATGGCTATCACGACTGCAAGAAGTCACTTGTCAAGACAGAAAACGTCATCACGGGTTGTTTTAGGTGTTTGAGCGAACGACCGAAGCCTGTAAGGACACACTCTCAAGGTGGCATATCTCTTACGGATCTTTTCTGGAGCGATGACATTGAGAATATAATATTTGAGATGCCTACTCCTCTCCACAACTCCCCTCTGATTCATCCTAATAGCAGTGAAAGCGTGCCATTGTGAGTGATGTCCTCACTCCGGACACACTGCAGGGGTAGCTGCTCTCAGAGCGGAGTCCTTGAGGCAGCAGCAGGGGAGCCCTTTGCAGACAGAGGGAATTGATGAAATTAAATTTTCATTTCAAGTAGAGACGAGGAAAAAGTATGAGTGACCATTCTAATCACTGGTTTTCCCTACTAATTCTATTATACTCTCTGACTGTAGTTCAGTTCGAAATGATAAAAACTCCTCTCCAAGGACCACAATTTGATCACACGCTATTGGACTGTGTTTGGAACTTCTATATAGCAGTGTACCATAGCGTGGTAAACTGCATTTCGTCCTATATTATGCTGTATCGCCGCCCCAAGGCTAACCCTGTACTGACTGCTGGCACGTAAACATAAACTAATCAGAACATTAATCTCGCCCGTGCAACCGTGCACTTTTTGAAAGCAGCCCATCTGTGAAGGCTTCCCAATTAGCTGCCGTCATATGGCACAGGATGGAAACAGAACGCCGATACACACCGTCCTTGGCGCACCACTGTACGGAGAGGGAAAATAATAAACATTATGCTTTCGACTAATCCGCCGTTAGGCTGCGGGATTTTCATCTGCAAAGCCCTGAAGATAAAGTCGAGGCTTTCCTTGAACCAACCATTGTGCATCTCTGAATAGGTTTTTGTGTTTTATCTCCAGCAGAGTGTTTGGTCGGACAAATAGCTCACGTTGGGCGCCAAAACAAACAGCAGTCGGGAGCATCAATCAGGGATGCGCACCGTTATCAAACTACAATAGCAGCGAAAACAACAGCAACACAATGGATACTATAGTCGAGGAGTCAACAAAAGCCTCCGCATCCGTCAAGCCGACGGAGAAACAGCGTGTTTGTGTGTCTTTACCTTGCGTCCTCCTGTGTTCAGCTTTATGGGCGTGAGGAAGGGGTCAAAGATCATGTGGCTGGTCTCGATGTTAACTGGCGACTGCCTCTTCCCCACCGAGCACAGGTTCCAGGCCGAGTTGACCAGCCCCCAGAACGACGGCACTGCAACACAAAAAAAAAGACATAGCAGAGGGTTGTTCAAAAAGAGGTTGAGAGCGTCTGCAGCGACGAGATAGAGGCGCGTTCCACCGAGAGGTCGCCGGGCAGAGTTTGTGCTTCAGTATCTTTTTTTTTTTTTAATTCAGACCTTGCCAGACTCACAGCAGGAGAAATGTAATTAGCAGAACTCTACTGATGTGGGGCTTCTGAAAGCTGGTAGAATTACTCCGGGCTTGAACCTACACAGGTTGACACTAAATTACATTTCTTTTAACGTTTGAAATCTTTTTTTCAAATTCTAAAATTGACAAGGATTTCTCACATTCTTGGTGTTTCATTATTATTATCCTCATCATACTTAATTTTTGATATCAATGTATTTATTGTTTTTGAAACTTCGAATAGCAGAATATCTTGTTTTGGTCTGCTTTAGTGTCATTTCATGGCTCAAAACTGGTGCAGGGGTGTAGTAAATACATAAATCAGTATGCAGACGCACATGCACAGTATAGGCAATACACATACATGGTATACATACATTACATGCTAATTGTAAGTGAAAGAAATGCAAATAAATATATGAATAAAAAAAAGTCCTTAAAGCAGCAGAGGGTAGAAATTGGAGCAAATATGATTTAAAAAAGTTATTTTTATAAAAACGGTCACTATATCCTGACAGTAGTGCAAAAAAATCATGTTCCTCAGTGTCCTCCGGTGCTCCTAATAGCATCTGCAAGATTTCACACAACATATCAGAGCTGATCTTTTTTATTTCTCGGTCTCAAATGTTTTCAGAAACGTCTTGTAGTGTACTGTTTGGCTGTAAAATGAGAAAGTTTGTGACCTAGCAGCAGGGTCTGAAATGAACTTTCTAAGTATTTTTTTTTATCTGCCACTTTTGAAATCTCTACGCTAAATGAAGGAATACAATTTAAGATCTGCTGTCATTTAATGTTCAATTTATTTGACATTAAAAAAACATTATATGCATGGTAAATTACAGTGTGAAACATGATACGGTGTGCGTATGTGTCATTGTGCATGCGTAACTGTGGGAAAGCATCAATACAGAGGAATCGATAGTCACGTAGGCATGAGATGCCAGGGAATCGGACAACCACGGTTCTCTATTCCCATCTCGAGCGTTTTCCCTGCCTGCCAAAGTGGCGGGTGTCCTGATGATTTTCAGACCCTGCCCAGCAGCCATGTTGAGATCAGTTTAGGAAATACCAAGCACCGCCCACCAGCCAGAGCAAATCACCAAATTTGTTCTCCTTCATGTTGCCGGTGTTATTCCGAAGTCACCAGCAATGGCTTGGCGTGGCCTGACCTGTATAATATTATGTTAATCACATTGTCATATTGATTACTAATGCAATACAAGCTGGATTTAGCGCCGTGATGCCATCGACACAGGTTGGCTACTTTTTAATTTGCCAGAACGAGTCATAATGACGAATGCCAGTTCGACTGGTTGGCATAAAATCTAACTGGTGTAAGCTCGTACACTGGACCGGACCGGCAACACCAGAAATCAACCCAACTCTATGTCCACCCGAGTGGACATGTGTTTATTTTTTTCCATGCCTAAAGAGGAATAAAAACAGTTAATTTGTAAAATAAGTCAGGAATTGTGACAACAACAAAATGAAAAAGCTCCTTATCAGTCCTGTAGAAGGACTCAGTCACTTTGGATACTTGCTAGCGTTCATCCTTCACCTATATTTAGGAACTACAAGTCATTTAATTTTGAACATTCTAGGTTGCCCATATCATCCATCTTGAAGCTACAGCAGCTAGTCTCAGACCGCCAGGGTGAGAATCACGAAGCTTAGTGGGCGAAACTGATCCGCAGTGACTTTTAACAATTTGGTCAAAACCTCCCTCTGAACAGAGGAAGTATTAGAGAAGTGGAATGAGCCTATAATCAGCTAACACATAGAAGACTGAGAGGACAGGATGGCACAGTGAGAGGATGTCAGCACTGTGGGTGTGATGGGCATCTCAGCCAGTCATTCTCTTATGTAAGACTTGGCCAGCAGGGACCAAGAATTCCATTCCTTCAACAGGGTGGGAGGCGAAGGCTTATCGCCACTACAATATCTGCCAGAGGCCTAAAGCTGTATTTTTCCCATTTAGGGAACACGGTATTACACGGAGATGAGTCACTGGAATTGTGTCTCCACTGAGATTTTTTTGCCGGAGAATGATTTGAAATTTTGAAAAAAATATGCAAATTCGTGATGAATCAGTGGGAAGCAGACACGGCAGCGTGAATTCGGAGCTGAACCTCGGCAAGTCAACAAGTCCTACATTTACAGTGGTTTGCGGTGCTCGTAGACACGCTCTGGGGAGAAAGCACTACATCACTGTTCAGATAAAAGCACGGAGTCAAGAGAAACATCCATCACCCTTTCTACCATGAACACGGTGTCAGCTGGGGGGTTGTGTGCAGATTTCACGCTGTTTCCCATGATTAATAAATATCAGCAGAAAGCATTGGTCTAAAGTTACTCAGCAAAATACAAGTGATGGAGCTGCTATCTTAAAGCTGCACCGCTAAATATCTTATATTCACATCAGGACTGTCAACCGATTCAAATATTTCATCGCGATTAATCTTCAAAGGGAGATTTGCAAAGTATTTAAGACTCTTATCAACGTGGAAGTGGACACATATGCTGCTTTATGCAAATGTATGTATAGATTTATTATCGGAAATCAATCAACAACACAAAACAATGACAAATATTGTCCAGAAACCCTACCAGGTACTGCATTTAGCATTAAAAAAATCAATACACCTATGTATCGCGATTTTTTTTCACGATTTTGATGGCAATTTTTACATGCCAGAATCAATTTATTTGTTTCATTTGAGTCTATGCGAAGGTAGAAGGAAGTCCTGTTTCGTATCTGTCAACCGGCCGCAGCGAGCCAAAACCAGAACGTCGAAAACGGCGGAGGGTCGGCGTGGATGCGACCTGCACCCTCATATTTTAAATCTAGAGTGATAAACACACACATACAGTAAAGTATGGAAACACTTTGGGTTTCACACAATGTCAGGAAAAGCAGAACTAGACATCATGGCTAAAGCTGCATGCTAACTCCGTCATGGACGGGAAATTTTATCATTTTGCGGTAACGTACGGTCAAGTCGGTCGCAAATCTCATCTCCGTGGTTAAAGCTACAACTGTAGCGCACCCATATACTGACATTTATGTTAAATGCATTCAAACGGCCCCGATGGAGCTGACTATGGATGTATAAAGAGAATGGAGCTGACGGGAGAGCTAGAGATGAACTTGGCGAAGTTAGAGGAAGTATACACGTGCGACTACGTCCGGTTTTCAAAATAAGGTGTTAACAAAGAGAACTGTATATATCAAATACATATATGGAAATAAGATTGATTGGATTATATTCACCAGATGTATCAAACATTACAAGTCCCTTATAAATAAAAAAAAAAATAGCACTAATTTGTGAGTGAAATGTCTTTATTCCTTGATTTATGGGTTGCTGGAAAACAAATTTAATAAATAATGCTTGACAATGACTGATATATTTGACTTCAGGACATCTCTGACTACATGCATGCTGAAAATCAAACTGTTTTACTGTATTATTTTAGATATTTTTCAAGTAAAAGTCACTAAAAGTGTATGATTCAACTTTTTCCCCATGGGCTAGTGTTAAAAAAGTTAAGAAAAATCTCAATAAATCCTAATATTGAATTGCAAAACTTAAAAATCGCAATACACATCGAAGTATCGTGATAGTATTGAATCGGGAGAGAGGTGAATCGTCCCAGCCCTACTAACCTGGGGGTCTGTTTTGTGGACTTCCATTAAGGGATTTCTCTGCGTTTCTAGATTCAGCACTTGGTGAATACAACGCTAGTATTACCAATAGGAATGATGATTTAAGCTACATAATGACACCTAAGTTGTAATAAACCCGAATAACCATTGAAGCCACTTAAAGCAACACAGAATAGATAATAAAAATGTTGAATTTTTTTGAATATCTGGTTTTAAATGTGATGTAGGAAATGTGGACTAACAATAAATCCTTTTGATGTTTCTTTAATCCACTTGAAGGTCATGAGGTCACAAGCTGGGCTCAACATACCCCGGGCCTTTCATTACTTATAAAAGACTTTCCTTGAAGCTTACTTCTTATTTATCAAACTAAAAAATCTCTAAATCTAGCAGGCCTTAATACAAAACCAAAAATAATCTCATTTTATGTTTCAAATCGCTTTGAAATAACCATCCGGACATGATCCTTCACTGACTGACAGATGACAAAAAGGTCCACTATAGATAACAGGGTGGTGAGACATAAGCTATGGCATACTGTAGGGACCTTAGTCACACAGCACTGAGTCACACTGCAATAAAAAGCTTTTCTTGGTAATGCTGCTAAAGGTGGGAGTTCTTTCTGTGAGCTGTCAATACTTTGACTTAAATCTATATATTTCGACCTGCACAGCACCAGAAAAATAGTAAATACAGCTTTCTAAGATATGCCTTTAAACTTGACCTCAAGTACAATGCTGTACATTATGCTGACTTTCAGAGTCCTTACACACCAGGAGGCGAATTGCTGATTTTATTCATGTCAGCAGAGTGTGGCGGCAGCTTTGTCTGCCAGTCCAGTAGCAGCAGCAGCAGCAGCGGTGGCAGCAGCAGCGGCAAGGGACTAGATGTGCGGTCGCCGCCGGCCGCTCACTTGAATCGTTCTCCATTTCTGCCACTTGTACATGAGCCTGATGAACTTTGGCAGACTGGCCCTCTCGAGCTCCGAGCACTGAAGTGTAATGTTTGACCGAGATGCGGGAGGAGTCTCTGGCGGTTCTGTCGAGCTGTGTGTAATGTATCAGTGGCAGCTAAAGCTACTTCATGGGCGTGAAAAGGCCAAATTTCTTAAGGGGAACTCATGGGTTTGCTACAGGAGTAGTAACAGGAACTGTCCCTCCACTCACCAGAGAGATGGCTTATCACAAAATGCTTCCATACAAGTCACAGGGCTCACTGAATGGTTTGGAATCGACAAACAGCTTCCTGCTTTTGCCCTAAATCATGAGGTGCTGAGGTGCATCCAATCCGAACACAATCCCGAGAGATTCTGGACTGAATCTCAACAATATTATTTATTTATTTGTTTTCTAAAATGTATCATAAATTACTTTACAATAGTATGTATGTATAATTTAGATTTTGATATACTGGAAAAAATGCACAGTCCACCTAAACACTTTGCCAATATACACTTTAGTGTGCCCGGTCGGGGCGTGGAAGTTGGGAGATTGTGCCAGTTCGGGTTGTAGCAGTTGGGAGCATGTGCCCGTTCAGGGCGTGGCAGTTCGGAGCATGTGCCCATTCGGGGCGTGGCAGTACGGAGCATGTGCCCGTTCGGGGCGTGGCAGTACGGAGCATGTGCCCGTTCGGGGCGTGGCAGTTCGGAGCAGTGCCCGTTCGGGGCGTGGCAGTTCGGAGCATGTGCCCATTCGGGGCGTGGCAGTACGGAGCATGTGCCCGTTCGGGGCGTGGCAGTACGGAGCATGTGCCCATTCGGGGCATGTGCCCGCTTAGGGCGTGGCAGTTTAAAGAACCATTAATCGCTCATTGACTCCACTGAAGCGAAGGAGACTTTGGTTGTAACGTTATTATATCCAGCAGCAAAAGTGAAGTGCAGTCAATGAGCGCCGCTCTGTACAAGCCTGCTGTGGACGACATGCACAACTCAGTCCACAGAGCCCTGAAGCCCAACCCCACTGCTGCGCTGAGAGCTGCTCCCTTGTTTATTCAAAGTTTTTTTTTTATATTAAACATGTCGAAGCTCCCCAACTTCGAGACTGCATGTCCATGGGTCCCCAGCAATACACCCAACAAGTGTGAAGTCGACCGGATGAACGGTTCTTGAGATATACGAAGGACACACACATGCAGAGATTCCTTGTTTTATAAGTAGATACAGAATTTCACATTTTTCTTTAGTCTTTATATTCTTTTTTCTAATTCATATTTTTTAATAATTATTCTAGCACAGCCTCAAGAGGACTCCTTGCATTTCATTGCACATATTGCATGTGAAAAATAAAAACCTGTGAATCTTGAATCATATGCAATTTTGATTGGCTATAAATTGCATTGGTAATGATCCATAAACCATGTTGTACCATGGGACATAAAATCCTCACTTCTGGCAAACATAAACCAATAAGAACCAGCCATTCATACGCTCCTGTGTTAGCACATCATGATAAAGCTACCCAGCAAGTGTTGTTCAGTTCAATTCCTGCCGTTGCTAAAAAATGTACTCCGTCACTATCTGTACACAACAGCAAGAAAGACGGAATGAAAATCACATTACAGATGGGTTGAATCATCATTTGTTAAAGGTAGCATTGAGTAAGAAAGTAACATGTTTCATCTGGGAGGGAGGTTCCGGGGAGAGAGAGAGAGAGAGAGAGCGAGAGAGAGAGCCCTTCTGATGCAAAAGTCTTCATGAAAATGACAGGAAATCCATGTGCAGGATGGGAATTGTACTGTGAGTGAATCGATCCCTTAAACCCGGGCCCCTTGTCGTAAACGCACACATAATTATTAGCCATTGATAGATTCCTGAATGCAACTACAGCGGCAAGGGACATCACTCACTGCTGACAGAGGCACAAGCACCTCCGTCAATATTCCACAAGACACCCTCCTATAGCTCTGGTACTCCTAAATTTCACTTAGGCGGGCTCGCGAGCGTTGGAAGCCACTTTCATTTCTTATTGGCGAGCTGTAAAAGTGGACAAGGATATATGGCGTGGCCTTTCGCGGATGTCGGACGGAGTGGATGACGTGTAATGTGCGAGGGAAAAGGGCAACTGAGGGTGGGAGGCTTCTGTTTCATGGCCGGTCTTCATCACAACTTCCTTATCAAAAGGCCCCCATCGGCAATTAGGATCGCACGTGGTGAAATATGGTTTGGGCTTGTTTTAGTGAAATAAGGCGAAGAGTGAACAGCATTCGCAGCAGATGAGCAGACAACTTAAAACAATGATCACCATTTCAAGCCTCTTGCAGCATACTGCATCTACTTGTCATCTCTCTCAAACAGCAAGCACTGTAGTATATGCACAGGAGAATACAGTTATAGGTCCATAACAGTGTCTTTGTTCCTTAACTCCACATAATGTATACTGTAGAGGTAAACACAGGGCCGGCTCTAGCCCCCGATCTATATATGAATATAATATTTTCCAAGTGCCCACAAGCATTACCAGTTTTGGAAAAAATTGAAGCTCCACGTGCTATACATATTGAACCATCTACATTTTTACAAGCTCTACTTACTACCTCTCTTCCTCCTCTCTGTGCTCCGGTTTAAACAGCCTACATTTCAGTTGAAGTTTCGCTGAATTTTTGTCACGCGACTGTTGGTGTCAGCGGAGTCACATATGGCTTCCTGGTTGCGCTGAGGAGCGCAGAATTTTATTTATTTTCCAGGATGTGGTTAGTTCGAATGATTTATTTTTGGCGAAATTTTAAATTAGACATGACGAATAGAGTGATTTTGATGAAATATATTGATTTTAAGCTTAGATTCGATTGTTTTTTTTCTGACGTAAGCGTTCGTCTCACATGATTCGTTCAAGGGCCGTCGGAAATTTGAAAATCCGACGATAAGTTCTGTTTTCACAGTTTCTGGCTATGATAAATGGTAGGGATGCACCGATACTGGATAGGATAGTGGGCCGATACTGACTCATATAACAGGATCGAGTATCGGTGACAACAGGGCCGATCTATTCTATTGAGTTCTGTGTCTATATACTTTATACATTATATACTGGAATTTTAATTTAAGTTTTGACCAATGTGTTGCTGCATTAAAAAGGTTTACTCTTCAATTTTAATTCCTGTTAATTTAGAAGATTTTTTTACCAAGTTGCTGGTGTACAAAATTTATTATTTTAATAATAAAGAACAATTAAATACATTTATATCTATGTATTTATTGGTCACATTTAGTTTACAAAGTTAAGAGAGCAATGTTTAAGTCAAGCCTGATGTTGCCTTACACATAAAAGAATGATCACAATCATTTTCACAATGTGAAGAATACAGCTTGTTGCTGGTATCTGATTGGTACTCGGTATCGGCCGATACCCAAAGCCCACGTATCGCTATCGGTAGCGGGACTGAAAAAGTCGGATTGGTGCATCCTTAATAAATGGTACATTTTTGGGCAATTTTTTAAAAAGAAAACCTTTCAAACCTACTGGAGGGTTTTTTGGTTTCAGAAGGAAATCATCAATCACCCACTTGCTGAGATTTACTTTCCCCATCACCGAGCGTACCTTACACCAGAACTGCATTTGGGTAAATAGTGGAATATACGTCCATGAGGAGGAATGTGACACTGTTGCCCATTACAGCCATGACATTATTTAGTTTGACAGAATAGGTGTTTTCCACATAAATATCTTGCCTTACTGCTCAGTCCTCAGCCTTGCGTGGGTGTGTGAGGCCGTGTTTGCAGACTAATTATGCGGCTGCCTCGGCCGGGTCTGAGGTACGCGCTGGGTCGTCCCTGTGGGCTTATTAGAGTTCAGGGTTGCGGTGAAGGTGGGATCCAAGGTCTGAGGAGACGCTTGCCGGACAATTAAACCCTACATTAATTACTTCCACGGCCGAGTATCTCACAGATAGTCATGTAGTTATACATCCGAAGCCTGGAGGGACACAGTTTCTCATTAATGGAGAGCGGCTCAGAGAAGTGCATTATATGGACATACGCAGACGCGCCCAAAGGGGGGTTGAGGCTGCACCCAAGCCAGGAAAGTATATCTATAACCAGACACTGTGCTACAACTACAAAAAGTAAAAGGCAACTATTCCCAAATGACTATCTAAGAAAAACATATGCATGCACACAGGAAGACCGGTGTGGTCGGCTGCAAGAGGTATGCATTACATTAAACAGGCCTCGGCGCACAGATAGCCTTAATGAAATGTCTTTATTCTGTCAACTGGCTATGGATGAAAAGTTAGAGTAATAGTCTTTGGGAAACAGGAGGGAATTGGAGTAAAGCGAAGTGCACACACACACAGACACACAGTCTCTCTCTCTCTCTCTCTCTCTCTCTCTCTCTCCCAAATACCCAGATGCATTCCGTACATCAATTTCTTGGACGAGCATCAAGAAAAGTATAAAAAAGTGCCTTCCTTTTGTAACTGCTGACGCGAAGCTGGGTTGCAAATTTGCCTGCAATGGGAGAGGGAGAGAGAGAGAGAGAGAGAGAGAGAGAGAGAGAGAGAGCACTGGCGGAAACCTAACAGCTTGGGGATAAATGCTTACTTAAGCAGGTATGGAAACCAACATCTTAATGATAATGAATGTCTAAAAGCAGCATTAAAGGAGCTGTCATATTCTGCTGGCTCTCAATTTGAAACACTGCTCCAGCGCTGCGGGTTCCATCTTGTGTACTTACTGGTGGGGCGGGGGGGCATTTTAGCAGACATTTTGGTTGCAAACAGAATGAGATATGTTTTGTATAAAAGGCTCTGGACAGGGACCAGGTGCAGTGCATTTAGGGAAAATGTTGTCATTGTTTTTTTTTTGAGGCAGAGGGAACTTGGGAGACTGTAAAATTGAGAGAATTAGATGCAGTTTCTGGCTTTGTGATTAGAAGGGGTATTTTTTTGTAACAGTGGCTGCTTGAACAGGACACTAGTGCAGTGGCATATTCAGGGACAAGATTTAATGGCAGCCAGATAAACATAACTCAGGTATAATAAAGAGGAAAACAACAGAGAAGTAACTCACTGTTTAATACCCAGAGCTGTCCTTACATACCCTATACTATACTAAGATAAATAGAGCTACTAAACAAGGGAACAATACAGTTTTGGCCATCGCCATCTTGTTTTTTGGCCGTCGCCATCTTAGTTTTTTGCAACCAGAAGTGACACGAGAGGGTGGAGCTAAGTGCAACCGAACGCTGAAACCAAAAGTCAACGTTGACTTATTTTACTTAGCTTATGTCACGTCAAATTACGTGGCCTACGTAGCTTGCCTAAGTAATAAATATTTATTTTACTGCAAAGAAGTGGACGTAGTCACCATGACGTCACCCATTGGTTTGTGGATTTCAGTTTTGAAGCCTCAAGTTCAGCACTTTGGCCGTCATCTTGGTTTTTGGCCGTCACCATCTTGGTTTTTGCCCGTCGCCATCTTGGTTTTTTGCAACCAGAAGTGACACGAGAGGGAGGAGCTAAGAACACTGAGTCAACGATGACTTATTTTAAGTCTCATAAAGTACTTAACTTACGTCACTTCAAATTAGGTGGCCTACGTAGCTAGCCTACGTAATAAATACTTAGAGAGTGGAGCTACCGAACGCTGAACCCAAAAGTCAACGATGACTTATTTTACATCACATAAAGTACTTAACATACGTTACTTTAAACTACGTGGCCTACGTAATAAATATTTATTTTACCGCAAATAAGAAGGGGATGTCGTCACCCTGATGTCTCCCACTGGTTTGTGGACTACGGTTTTGAAGCCTCGAGATCGGCAATTTGGCCGTCGCCATCTTGTTTTTTTGGAACCAGAGGTGACACGAGAGGGTGGAGCTGGGTACAACCAAACACTCAACAAGACATTTCTAGGTGACCAAAAAGGTTATAATTAACTTTCATGAACTGAAAACACACTGTGAAAGGGTTAAAGTTGTAAGACGAACACATACAACTTCCACACCGGACAACGGTGTGGTAGCAACCTGTCAATCGCAAGGTAGCCATGCCCTAAAGCATCCCCTGCTTTATGGTCATTTTGTATTGTTAATTGATTTCCAATAATAAATATATACACACATTTGCATAAAACAAGCATATTTGTCCACTCCCATGTTGATAAGAGTATTAAATACTTGAAAAAAAATTATCTAAATCTCTCCCCCATTTTGAACAGATAAAAAATTGTGTGATTAATTTGAAATTAATCGTGGTTAACTATGGACAATCGTGATTAATCACGATGAAATATTCTAATCGATTGACAGCCTTAGTCTATTTGCATGTGCTTTTTTAATTTGCAGTGTGTTGAGCTCTGAGGTGCCACCATGGAGAGCTAGAGGCTGACAGAACAGAAGGCAGACAGTGAGCAGTTCAATGCAAAGCAACTGTATTTCTTATATGAAGTTCAGAAATAATGATTCTATTCATTAGACAAGCTTACAGGCACAAGCAATGTCTTTGTTATTACTGTTTAAGTGACTGGAAACTCAACATTCTAGTGCTGAAATCAGAGCTGTTTCTAGAGACTAGCGCTCGCTGCAGAGAGATCAGGACCCTGGACAGCTCCAGCTAAAAGAGTGGGAGAGATTTTACTGTGTCTGAAATTACTCCCTACACAGTATGCTACCTGGTGCACGAGGTCTACTTTCCACTATTTCATTTGAGTATCTACATTTTCAAAGTGTTAAATGTATGCAATACTACTCTTCACCCTGACATTTTCCCGACCGCTCTTTAAATGATCTTATTAATCTCTTGAAAAAGCACATTTTGCTTCTAATGAGGATCTGAAAACACAAACAGTCGGTACTGCAGGTAAGGCACTATCAGGTCGTGGCAGAGACTTTTATCACCTGGTCCACAGTAGGTCTCATTACCGTAGTTCATCAATAGAGCCTTTTTTATCAGCTGTGGCATTAGCGCTAATGGGGCTAACACTGGCGCTGCTGACGGATGGCAGGACGAACCGTAAATCAGCAGGTTGCTATTACAGGGCAGGGTGCCGCGGGTACTTGAATGTCTTTCAAGATGCACGTGTATTGAGTGGTGTTGAGTGAATGCATCTGTGCATCTGTGTGTGAGACAGAGTGAGGGAGGGAGGGAGGCAGGTAGAAATGGAAGTGTAAATCAAACTATAAAGCAAGGAATCTGCGTGTCTGTGTGTCCTTTGCATATCTGGAGAACCGTTCAACCGATCTACTTCATAATTGGCCGGTGTATTTCTGGGGACCCGAGGACGTGCAGTGTTGAATTTGGTGCAATTTGGAAACGCGACACGTTCAATATGAATAAACTTTGAATAAACAAGCACACAGTGCAGCAGCGGGGACGGGACTTCAGGGCTCTGCACAGTGAGTTCAGCATGTCGTCCAGAGCGGGCGGACCGTGGCTCCACGCTCCCGATGAGGCACAAGAAAGCCCGACAATGCTGCAAACATCAATACCAGGAGGCTACCGGGAGCATGCAGCTCATTGACAGCTGTTCACTTTACAACCGGACTCTTCTTCACTTCCCTGGAGTCAACACGGGTGGATAGCCAACTGGAAGCAGAATCGAACCAGAGTGTATTTCACCTGTGTGATTGTGAGTATGCTGCGGGTGTATTTTCCCCCATGAGTAAGACTGTATTTCACCGATGTAAAACTTGATACTAACTTATAACACAATAACGGTACCACCAGCAAAATACCTCCACTAATTAAATTCAAGCTATAATGTTACGTGATAAACGGGGTGCTTTGAAGCAAGCGACTAATACGCCTATTTGGCAATTACCTCCGTTAAGTGTATTTCACCGATGTAAGACTTGATACTAACTTATAACACAATAACGATACCGCCAGCAAAATACCTCCACTAATTAAATCCAAGCTCTAGCGTTACATGATAACCGGGGTGCTTTGAAGAAAGAGACTAATACGCCTATTTGGAAATTAACTCTGTTAAGTGTATTTCACCAATGTTTCTGACCGCAAGTAACCACAACCTGGGTGTGTTTCAGTGTTTCAGGGGCGGATTTAGTGATTCAGGGGCCCCAAGGGCATCTAACTTTACTTTTTTTTTTTTTTACCCTTTTTCTAACTGGGAATGTTGGTATTGGCAGTGGTAGGAGAAGAAGAAGAAGACTCAAAACATTTTTACTAAAGTAAAACTATATGCTATTATTAGTAAAACTATTGTTTACCGCAGAGTAAAAGTCCTGCATTCAAATGTTTACTTCAAGTGATGAGTGAAAGAGAGGTATTATCAGCACAATGTATTTTAAATTTACTTAAATGTCTGTTCAAGGTGAAGCCTTCAATTCTAATATGATAGTTCTATGAATAATAATGAATATTAATCATTTAATTGTTATATTTTGTGAGTCAAATCTGAATCTGCAACGTAACCAGTAACATTTCTCAGTCAGATAAATGTAGTACTATAATGTTTTCCTCTGAAGTAGAAGTACACAGTAAGTAGTATACAGTCAAGTTGCATATTTTTGAAGTGCTTTGGAGGCCCGTTGTAAGTTATTTCGGGGTACAATGAGTTAGAATAGTACATGATTCAATAGCTGTTTGGGGCCATTTTAGCTGAGGCCTCAGGCAGTCCAATTTTTTCCACGCCTTTCCACGTTTGAGCAACATTATACCCGAAATGCATATCTCAATTCACCTGGAACTACCTCACATCACAAAAGCTAAAGACACTCTAACTGCCATTTCACTGAAACTCGAAATGTACATTGTACATTTACCTACTCATTTTTGACCTGCTGTAGAGACTCAGTGCGTTTCCAATGCGGCTGTGTGGTCACGCCTTTCCAAGTTAATGAATTATTAAAACATCAATTATCTGCGTAATTTTCTTCATTTTCTAAGCTACAGTGCAAAGCAGCACTGCTTGACCTCTGATATAAAAGCCACTTTGGATTTGTTACGGCCAAGAAATTGCATTTGCAGCTCCTGAGCTCAGGAGCAAGAGTGTAGTGGGAACGCCTGAAGACAGAACGAGTCCAATGTGTGTGTTCATGTGTGAAGCGGCTGTGTTGAGTGTGCGCTCTCTGGGAAATGGTCAATGACAGTGGGCCTTGTTTGTGCTTGTCCTTCCGATGCTGGGGTAATCCTGCTGGCCCGGCGCAGTGTGAAGGCCTCATTAGCACTGCCCAGTCAACAGAACAATAAACATGCCAGTCAAGCTAACTCCACCTGTCATGTTGTTAATGGTGTGGGATATACAAGCTGGCGGCCGGCAGAGGCCTTCGTTCTCAGGGGCGTTTTAACAAATACGACGTCCCTCGAGGTGGGGTGGGGTGGATCTGGAGGGGGTAGTGATGGAGGAAGAGGATGTGGAGCACTAAAGGAGGGGATTTTTCTTCTGACATCATGGGGTATCGGGACTGGATGGGAGGTGTTGCCTGGAGGTTCACGGGGGAAGGTGGTAAAACACATGAAGGTGTCTCAGCACATTTCTCAATGAGTGAAAGGGAGGCGTCCTCTAAAGGCAGACAGGGTGCCAAAATGTCTCCGTGGTTAGAAGAAGGTCCTGGGTTTGATCATGGATGTATAAAGAGAACTGGATACAGCGTTGGAGGCTGGCTCCCGTTCATTCCTATGAGTTGCTCAGTGGCGCATGAAGCCAAAATGGCTCGACTGCCGAGTGATAAAGTACCCGGATCATCCGGCGATCTTCTGCATCCATTGGGCCCATAGAGCAGGCGCAGTAGCATTTCCTTTAACTCTGCCTCCCAGCCCTCGGTCTGGGTGTCATTCACATGGAAGGGAAAATAACTATGGCTAATTATGTGGCTATTAGTGCATTTTACAACTTATAGGACTTAATGATTTAAATAAGGGCTATTCGAGTGTTCGTACTGGGAAGTTGATTAACCTCAATAAAAACGATCCGCAGATTTACGGACAAATCTTTCCCAATGTAAGTCTATGAGAAAAAGTGTTTTTGGGTCCAATAGCATCACGTGACGGAAACAGGAAATTGTAGTACCGCCGTTTGTCCACTACAAAAATTAGCTTCAAAGCCCGGCGCTCTTCCTGGGGGCTTGGGTTTGATGCCTCTAGCTGGGGCCTTTCAAAAGATATCATGTCTCACAATGTCAATGTGGGTTTCCTTTGGGTGCTCCGGTCTCCTCCCACAGTCCTAAGACATGCATTTTAGGTGAAAGGGTGGAAATCGGCCCATTGGTCCAAATGTTCTTTGGCGATGTGTGTCAATATGCTTCAAATGAACTTGGTTTAGAAGTGACGATGCGTCCAAGAACGCTGTGCGTGACAGTAGTAGTTGTATGAAGAATAAAACTAGAATTACCGCCTCGTGGTTGTATTCCTCTGCCAACCAGCCAAAATGTCATCACTTCATCATTTTGTCTTAGTTAGACATTTGTGTTAAATTGTCATAATTAGCAATAATTAGAATTCTTGAGTTATGGCCAAAAATGTGTTTTATGAGGTCACAGTGACCTTTGATGAACAAATTCTAATCAGTTCATCCATCTTTGAGTCCAAGTGGATGTTTGTGCCAAATTTGAAGAAATTCCCTCCAGGTGTTCCTGAGATATCACGTTCGCGAGAATGACGTACGGACAACCTGAAAACATAATGTCGTCAGCGTGGAGTCATAAAAAGAGATCTCCAGAGAGTTCAAACCCTGCCTACTTTCATACCTCCACACCTTTCCAATCATTGCATCACTGCACAAAAACAGTTTTACAATATCATAAACTGCTCTGTGGCTGGGGCCTTTCAAAAGGTTTCATGTTCTCACAATGTCTATGTGGGTTTCCTTTGGGTGCTCCGGTCTCCTCCCACAGTCCTAAGACATGCATGTTAGGTGCAAAGGTGGAAACTGCATGTGGGTGTAAATGTGTTTGGCGATGCGTGTTAAGGGTTCAATATGCTTCAAACGATCCTGGTTTAGAAGTGATGACGCGTCCAAGAAGAACACTGTCTTATGCATGACAGGAGTAGTTGTGTGAAGAATAAAAAAAAGCGATATCCTCAGAGTTCAAACCCTGCCTACTTTCATGCCTCCACACACCTTACCAATCGCTACATTGCTGCACAAACCCTTCCTGATTTTTTACCATCAGAAAGTGGGCTTTTGGATGATGTTAGACAACCTAAAAAAGCACTTTGTTTGAAGCATACCAGTGCCTACAGGCTGTGATCAGGCCAACATTAGCAATACTTAAAAAACAAATAAAAAAATTTCAACCTTCCAATTAATTTCATGCAGAGGTCTCTGCTTTGCCACAGCAGATGCCCCAACACAAAGCACTGCATTGACTGATCAAATTCCATTTCAGGTTGAATGTACTTCCACTGTTTCACTTGTGCTTGTTATGGCAAGCTAAGTTGACCATGAACAATTTCCACAGTTGTCAAATCCAGTTTAATAGTAGTATAAACTGCTCTGCAGGGTTTTGGCTTCTGGAACAACCTTCAGAACAGATCAGACCAGTAAGTGGCACGGCAAAATTCATTTGCACATCCCTTATTTGCAAAATAGGTGGTGCATTAAGCTTAATGTGACCACTTGCAGGAGTAGCTACTAGTGGTTGGTGAGCCAACCGGTAACATGCTGGCCAATCTCAGAACCCATCAGCTTCAGGTCTGATGACAGATAAGCCTCTGAGAGCAAGGGGCTTTATTCTAACAGCCCGGACACACCAGGAATGTCAGGAATGTCAGGAGCGCGTGGCGGCTGTGTACCGTGGTGGCTGCGTGATACACGCGTTGGGCGTTCACATCAGCTGCATTTCGGCATTCAGCGCGTTTCTGCTGTGTTTCTGCTGCTGCTGCTGTCAGCCCTTTCTTTCTACATAGAGTTTGCCTTTTAATGGCCATTTCATTTCATTATCAATATAATTTATATTTATTTTAGACCGAGAAAAGTTAAGAAACGTGTGGTAATTTGTAAATAATATTAATAATCCACGATTAAAACCCGGTACTATATTCATTCATGGAGCTCTCCAAACCCCATACTTTATCAATTCAGCTGAGGCGCGCGTATGACACGTCTCACGCGGACAGTGTGGCTGTTCTAACCTGTTAACAGGGACGCCGAAATAAAAAGCAACAGGTAACGCAGCCGCCACGCGCTCCTGACGTTCCTGGTGTGTCCGGGCTGTAACGGTTCTGGTGTAGCCAGTGGATATCTGGGCCAAGACTTCCTTTTCTGTTCGCTGCTCATCGCTTGAGACGCGATACTGGAGTTGAGAGACAACGTGTACGACCAGATTGTTTCACAAGTAGCCAGTTTATAAGCTACTTTTAAACCAATAAAAAGCTAAATCAACAACAAGTAACAAGGCAGCAACGCCAAAAAAGTGAACAAACTTTATTCCGGAGACAAATTTCAGCAATTGACTCCTGTCTCACGAACAATTTGATGGTGTGACAGCTAATATTCCTCCATCTAGGACTCCCGGTCTCTGTTCCCTCAATGGGGGAATACTGTCAAACCAGTTTGCAATAGCTCAGTGGTGCAAATTTACGAGTCAACGAAGTTGAACTCTACGTGAAAGCTTCACACAGATTCACTTTGTAGTGTATCCACTGACCGAAGCAATTCCATTAAAATGAACTGATTTCGGATTGAAATTTAACCGTTATAAATGCTGGTGTGACCGGGCCCAAACTCATAAGATGAATTCAGACTGGACTTCCTGGATCGTATTTCATCTTCTCCATGTGAAAAAAAAGACTGGCGGTGCAGCAGGAGGGATGCCAAAGCAGAAAAAAAA
>CAKAOI010047271.1:21043-46834 GCA_916701655.1 Sebastiscus albofasciatus
GCGTTTCTGCTGTGTTTCTGCTGCTGCTGCTGTCAGCCCTTTCTTTCTACATAGAGTTTGCCTTTTAATGGCCATTTCATTTCATTATCAATATAATTTATATTTATTTTAGACCGAGAAAAGTTAAGAAACGTGTGGTAATTTGTAAATAATATTAATAATCCACGATTAAAACCCGGTACTATATTCATTCATGGAGCTCTCCAAACCCCATACTTTATCAATTCAGCTGAGGCGCGCGTATGACACGTCTCACGCGGACAGTGTGGCTGTTCTAACCTGTTAACAGGGACGCCGAAATAAAAAGCAACAGGTAACGCAGCCGCCACGCGCTCCTGACGTTCCTGGTGTGTCCGGGCTGTAACGGTTCTGGTGTAGCCAGTGGATATCTGGGCCAAGACTTCCTTTTCTGTTCGCTGCTCATCGCTTGAGACGCGATACTGGAGTTGAGAGACAACGTGTACGACCAGATTGTTTCACAAGTAGCCAGTTTACAAGCTACTTTTAAACCAATAAAAAGCTAAATCATCGTCAGACGATAGACGGTGGGTCATTACTGAACGCTTCCGATGCCAAAAATCTTGTCCCGTTGCTTACAGATTCTAAATGTGAATGCAGAATCCTTTTATAGAGATTACATGTTGGCTAGCCCGTAACATGTTACCGCTATCTAACTACAATAGTTCACCAAACTAGTTTTTAATCTTGCTGATCAGGAAGCAACTGAGGTAACAAGGCAGCAACGCCAAAAAAGTGAACAAACTTTATTCCGGAGACAAATTTCAGCAATTGACTCCTGTCTCACGAACAATTTGATGGTGTGACAGCTAATATTCCTCCATCTAGGACTCCCGGTCTCTGTTCCCTCAATGGGGGAATACTGTCAAACCAGTTTGCAATAGCTCAGTGGTGCAAATTTACGAGTCAACGAAGTTGAACTCTACGTGAAAGCTTCACACAGATTCACTTTGTAGTGTATCCACTGACCGAAGCAATTCCATTAAAATGAACTGATTTCGGATTGAAATTTAACCGTTATAAATGCTGGTGTGACCGGGCCCAAACTCATAAGATGAATTCAGACTGGACTTCCTGGATCGTATTTCATCTTCTCCATGTGAAAAAAAAGACTGGCGGTGCAGCAGGAGGGATGCCAAAGCAGAAAAAAAACCCAGGATCGTACAGCAAAAAAAGTTGAACCTGGACGCTGCAACAATCTTTTCGGTGCACACTTAGCTGTATAAAATGGATGGATGGCTGGAGACAGTTTAGGACTGTGTGTGTGTGAACACAGGAAACCAATTTAACTTGTCAAAGTAAAATAAGTGACGGAACAGATGGGAAACTGCACCAAAGTGCCACAGTCTACCTAGATTTTACAGCAGAGTAAACAGACACTGTGTCTTCTTCTGAATATTCAGTACGACTTCAACAAACATCATTTATAAATAGTAAATTGGTAGTTACTTAAACGTAGTTAATAGTTATTTTACTGTTAACAAAAAATTAAATAATAATGATTAGCAATGCTATAATTGATATTATCTTAATGGTTTATTGTTGCACACATTATAACATTTTATATATATATATATACATATATATATATATATAGTATATAAAAGTATTTGTTAATGATTATGACTTGTAAACCTTTAAGAAATTATTTATAAAACATCTATAAACATTATTTGGATGGCTATTATAGAGTTGCAACTGATGGTTATACTACCTTGTTAAATAGGTAATAAATAAAGCATCTATAAAATATATTTAGGTAGATAGTTAATACTTTGTTAAATGGTTAAATACTTTGTAAAGTACCTACAAACAATGTTTGGATGGTTAATACTTGTTGTTAATAATTGGCTTCTGGTCTATCTATCTATGTAAAGTTTATAGATGTTTTACAAACAATTTCTTAAAGTTTTAGAAATCATTTGGTATCACTAACAACTAATGTATTATATAAAATGTAATAATGTGTGATACAATTAAGCCTTATTAGTGTACTAATGTAATCAGGATGTAGTTGTTATCATCCCTTATCAGCTATGATACAATATAGAATTTCTATACTAATTATTTCATATTACACAAAATAATGATAAAATAACAAATTAAAGCATTAATAATAATTAGTTAATACTATTAATTATCTTTTTATTGTTTGTTAACAGTAAAATAACTCATTTGAATTAACTATCAATTTACCATTTATAAATAATGATTATTATAAAGTGCTGCCGAATATTCACATAACAATCAACGGAGGAAAAACAAAAAAACATTGATGTGTGTTATTCTTTTGCCAACTTTTTTTCTAAAAACGTGTGCCCCATTTTGATAGAAGCAGCTCAATAATGAATAATAAAACCGACTGCGGGTGACAAAATATCAGTGCACTGAACCACAGCAGTTGAGCTTCTCACACTACATGAGCAACTTGTTCCTTATCGGAGTTGTGATGCAGCTAAAGAGTCTTATCCCTCGCAGACAGACAGAGAGGGTGTCAGTCATTGGCTGTGTTAATTACTGGCAGATCTTTGAGGTGAGAGACCCTAGACTCCACTTGGAAACCCAACCCCCCTGACTGATAGACACCTTGCGACTCGCCGCAAAATGTGCTTTTATCCTCGGGAGCTTCGCGTCACTAACTCAGCCCCCGTGGAGACTAAAGACAGGTATGAGCAAGAAAAACAACCGCAGTAATAATTACCTAAAAGTAAAAAAAGACCTGCCTCTCTGCCAATCTGTCCTGGGGATAATCTGCTTTTTTGCAGATAGCTACGCCGTGAAGCCGTCTGTATTAAAAAAACAGGTGGACGTCTTGCGGGGGGAAAGTGAACATAATGGTCTAAATGTTTAATGGTGCCTCTTAAAAAAAACAGGAGTTTGTGATATTGGCTTAACACACCACGAGGGTTGGCGGTTTACACAGCAGAGCTGAGTGAAACAAACCCTTGCTGCATAGCGTCAGCAGAATGAGATTGAGCGCTGGTTTTTCCTTCCAATTTCCCACAGCTTTGTGTCTCCATTTCAATCGCAGCGGGGAAGCTCGGGCCTCCTCGGCGGGCCGTGTCATTACATTTTATTGTGGTCCGCTTGACTACGTGGCAAGCATGTCCAAGCATGTATATGGGCTTATATGTATAGCTTCAGATCCCTTGGGGGTCATGCGGGGGTAATCTCTCTCAGGTCTAGCTCCACTTGGACTCCTAGTCTATACGAATGATAGGAGGAACATGATTAAAACACGCCGTGGCGCTCACTCCGGTCCTCAGGGGGGTCAAAATGAAACATCTCTTGAAGGAAGCAAAATGAGAAAAGCCGGGAATAGAAGCAGAATTAATAAGCAGGGGGGAAAGAAGCTCCACGCTCCTGTTATCTGTATATATAGAGAGGCAAAGTCCCGCCCCTTTCCTGTGGAACCACCATGGGACCTTACTTCGTAAAAGATATGAACGGTAGTGAAAGGAGAGAGACATTTTGATCCCGTTTGACTTGCGCCGTGAATCGCACACGTGTGTCAATTTAAAACAAAAAATTTGATAAAAAGGCCAGGAGTCGCTGGATAAAACACATCAAGTTAGATAACGTTTCATTTGGAACATAGCTAAGTTAGCCTGCTAGCTAGTGTTGGTGACATAAATCGTGCGAGACGAGAATTGAAGTTCACTGTGCGTTAACACACAAAACTAAATGATACTACGACAAACCAATGACAAATTGAGACTTTCTGTACTGTAACATCATCTGTGTGGATCAGAAAATTATTTGTCTCTCGCCGTTGACTACCGTTAACATTTTTTCCGAGGTAAGGTCCAATGGAGTCCACCGGAAGGGATGGGACTTTGCGTTACTAAATACACCTTTGCTTAATAGACCACTTATCTGTTAGTAAACATGATGACGTGATTTGTGGACGGAGCGTTAAGTGGAGGCAGAATAATTCTCTGAACATGTTAGCTAATGTTGGCTAGTACGTTTTTTTGGCTTGTTTTTTAACAATGGCTGAAGAAAATACTAGTTTCTCTCAATATATTCAGTCACTGACTCTCCAGGATCACAAGTGTTTGTTGAGAAAGTTAACATTAACCAACGGGACCAGATTAGTAAACCCCTACGCCGCTGGCAGACTAATGTTACTTCGGGAGGAGAGGACGACTGGCTCGTTAGCTAGCGAGCTAGCTTGTCCGGAGACTGACAAGCTAGCTAGCTAACGCCTGCCATGGATGTATAAAGAGAACTGGATACAGCGTTGGAGGCGGGCTCCCGTTCATTCCTATTCCAGTGACGCATGAAGCCAAAATGGCTCGACTGTCGACGGACACGGAAGTTGTAGTACCGCCATTTGGCCACTATGAAAATTTGCTTCACAACCCAGCGCTCTTCCTTGGGGGGCTTGACAACTACTGTCCTCACGGTGAAGTAGTCTCCTGGCGGCGAGGAGTGAAGCAGAGGGACCGTTAGACCCAGCGCTCTCCGCTGGCCTCATTTTCTGTAACCAGTGTTGTGTGAAAGCATGGCGGAATTAACAAGCTAGCTAAGTAGCAAGCCGTCCAACCAGCGGGTGGCTGTCAGTCAGCGGGAACGCTGTAAAGACAAATTGAGGGCGTATAAATCTTTGGATGCTAGCCTTTTTGCTAATCACAGCCGTGAGCCATTGGACCAGGATGTACTCACACCACCAACGGGTCTCACTCATCCTTTCTCTTCCCAGCTGATAAAAAGACCGGGAGTCCGGGATAAAACACATCAGATGGCATCACATGACAGACACGGAAGTTGTAGTACCACCGTTTGGCCACTGCGAGTTAGCAGAAAGCTAAACTATTAGCAACATTTTCTCTCCATCTTTGAAACACTTCACCAATATTATAGATATCGATAGCTAACTAGATCTCAAATGTATGCCATATTGATTTTGGCGCCCAACCATGCAGCAAGATGGCATTTTAGACGTGTAACTTTAGCCCACTATACTCTGAGATGCTTTGTGTTTGCCTCCAGTCTTTCCTTTTGCTTTGCCTCCAGCTAACACTGCGACGTAATCACGACGTTGGCTGTAAAGCGGTCCATTGTTCAGTCTGAGTGATGCCGTCCCCTAAGTGGCTGCCGGTGACGACAATACCCAAAGCCATTGAAACCCAAGTCGATAGCGACTGGATCGTCTCTTGAACCCCAGAGAGTCTCACCCGGTGAACAATCAGTTGGGTAAAGCCACTGTCTCTGAAAGGATGCTGATAAGTCGCTGACTGAATCCCATTTGGCAACGCACCCTGAATATTAAAGACCTTTTTTTCGAAATGTGGCTATTGACTGAAGGACCCGTTCCAGACTAATGAATCCATTTCCCGCTTTTACCTCTCTCTCTCTCTCTCTCTCTCTCTCTCTCTCTCTCACAAGCTCTGAATTTAAAAAAAAAAAAAAAAAAAAAGACCTTTACACCAAAAAAAAAAGAGAGAATTACCACCGCTAATCTCTTGGCTTAGCGCCTGATAAGGTCCGGTAATAGAAATCATTGTGCTGCTTTCATGTCCCCAAAAAAGAGGACTTCAATACCGGCAGACAATGAGAGCCCATATGCTGCCGCTTCTTCTTCTTCTTCTTCTTCTTCGGCTCATTTCAGAGGGGGGGAAATATTAATAATGGCTCTTCTTTTGACTCGGCCTGCCACTGTGTGGGTTGTTTTAAGCATAATGGCAGCCGAGTGACAGCGTCGACGGCGCTCTTCCACTCGCTCTCTTTCCCACACTCGCACATGCTGTCCCTGCTAATGAAGCGACGGAGGGTATTAGAGCTGAAAGCCCGGGCTGCTCGCTGGTATTAAAAAACCTCTTCTCTCCCACTGGTGACACGACAAGTCTCACTTACAGCAGTGTGGGTAAGCACGACCCACAGCTAATAAGAGTGTGATCTGTTCTAGATCGCCGCAAGGGGTTGTCTCCAAAAAGACAGGCCGGAGGTCAGTGGTAGCTATAGCACGGCGGCATTGGAACTGAAAGGGATTCAGAAGCTTACCATAAACACTATAGCGTCATGTCTGTGTGCTACAATAAGGGCTTTGGACTGCGCTTTCGTCTTCCTGAAGGACATTCTATTTAGTCTATACAAGGTTTCATAGACTCGCACTGAAGTGTGTGCAGGTCGTATCCTCTCCATCCTCCCACGGCAACAAGAGACTGCGCATGGCAATGACCGCAGACAGCTCGGATGAGTGGATTAACATTATTATGTCCTCTCAGTTGGACAGTCAGTAAGAGGACGGCGATGAGGGAAATTAGAGAAGGAAAATTGACTTGTACAGTAAAAATGAAGAGGTAACACTTTATAATAACTATCATTTATAAATGGTAAATTGATAGTTAATCAAACTTAGTTAAGTTATTTTACTGTTAAGCAATGAAATGACAATAATGTTTATTAATCATTTCTGTTATTTTACCACTAGTTTGCGTAATATGAAATAATTAGTTATTTAGTAATTATGTATTGTATCATAGCTGACAGGCGATGAAAACAATTACATCCTGATTACATTAGTGAAGTATTTAATTGTTGAACACATAATATTTGATATACTATATTAAGTATTTGTTCGTGATTACCAAATGATTTGTAAACTTTTAGGAATTTTTTTGTAAAACATCTATAAACATTACGTAGACAGATGGACCAGAAACCAGTTATTAACCATTGACAAAGTATTAACTGTCTAAATAATTTTTATAGATGCTTTATAAAGTATAAAGGTATTATAATCATCAGTTGTAACTTTATGATAGCCAGCCAGAAAATGTTAATAGATGGTTTACAAAGTATTTATTAACCATTTAACTTAATTACGGTAGTTAGGTGACAAAAACGACTTAGTTAGGTTTAGGAAAAGATTGTGGTTTGGATTAAAATTGCATCGAAAGTGGCATAACTTAAGTACGGAAGTTGCGTGACAAAAACTACTTGGTTAGGTTAAGGAAAAGATTGTGGTTTGGGATAAAATAACTCCGGAAGTGGCGTACCTCAAGTGCGGAAGTTCCGTGACAAATAAATCAACACTGACTTCTGGTTTGACACGAGGTACGAACACCTGGGCAAAAGTGTGGTGTTTTTTGACCCGCCCATCCACCCTGACCTCCTGCTTACGGGGATTTTATCGCTATTTATACTACGAAACCTCACTTCCTCCTTTACTCCAGCCACAACTACGGCCACGTAGAGCATCATAGTTTGACGCGTAGAGCCACCGACCAAGCTGCCTTATTTTCTCACCAAGTTGAATGAGAACCGGCTCCTCCAGAGACGGCTTAACTGTCATAAGAAATCACATCACGATGACAACTGAGCAAACTCCAGCTGCTGATGAAGACAGTGAAGATGAAGTTGAAAGAAAAAAAAAAAACTAAACAGAATAATCATATTCTTGATTAATTCCGTACTTTAAAAATCCCTAAATATGGACTTGTTACAGCCATAAAACCCTCTGAGCAGAATATCTTTTTTACTGCACTCTGCTCCCACCTGCTGCAACAGATTTACAACTAATTAATGCCTCGTATTTGGTACCGATGGCACACGCTCACCCGGCCCTCACCAGGCGTTCATGTTTTATCTCTAGATGAAACATTTTGTCGGTAATGTCTCCAGACAGGCTTTTCGGAGCCCCGAGTGCACTAATGTACATTCCCATTATTCAAAAGCACCTCAACAAAGAGATACGAATTGAGGTGGGAGAGTGTTATATCATGTCACATCATGCACAATATGTGTTGGAAGCCTCTTCTAAAGACTGCGTGGGAGTGGGAGTGGGTGGACTGGAGACTTCTCATTAATCTGGTCACCGTAGTCGACTCTCAGAGCTGAAACAAGCATCACACCGTGTATGCGATTGTAGTCTTCCCTCTTTTAAATGTGGAAAAGCGAGGAGACAGGGGCCCCGTGAAGCTGACATTTACATGGCGGAACCACCAGCACCCAGCCATTCTCTCCCTTTTCCATCCCTCCGCATTACTCACATTTCCACTGAATCGTTGGCAAGATTCAATAAGTGCTTATGTCAGCTGTCTCCTGCATGGCATCGCATAGAGCAGCCGGTCCACAGAGGCTGTTTTACATTATCATACAAATAGCTCTCCACGCATGCTTGTGAGTCGCGTCCAGATAGCAGCCACACGGAGATAAACTGACAATGAAGTCAAATGCCTCCATAGATCTTCTTTAATGTGTTTTTTTGGGTCTGGTTTCGCCGCGTAAAAGGTCAACGCAGAGACGGGGGGTCGCATGCTCGGTGACGGGTGTGAATGGGATTTGGGAATATGCATGAATACTTGAGTGCACACACACCCTTTTTTCCCCCCACTTGGTATTACCAGCTCAGCGTATGGATTAGACATGAAGCGGAAGATGCTTGGTAAAGAGCTAATAGCTGCACATACACTCTAGGCTGAGGGCGACAGATAGATGTAGAGTGCATATAGAGAGAGGGGGGGGGGGGAAAAAATCTAATCAGCTCTAAAGAGGAGAGTCAATTCTGGGCCGGATGCCGAACGGAGGAGAGACGACAGCAGATGTGCAGATTTGACTTCTGAGTGCAATCCTGAGTGACTTTAATACTTAGCTGCCTGACTGACACCAGGCTCAGGGCTTACTCAGGGTTGTGTACACAACAAGCATGTTTGTCTATTTGATTTGAAGTGTTCTAGGGTTGAATACCGGGAATTGATTTTCCCGGGAATTTCTAGCCAAAGATCTACTTGCTTTTCCCAGAAAAAACGTACCTAAGGAAGTCAAGCATGTTTAAGCGTGTTGAGTGCTGTGTAATACAGTACCGGGAATTGAGATCCCGATATTTCCTCACCAAAATTTGCTCCACTTTCCCCCTCAAAAAATCCCACTTTTTTACAACATAATCCGCCTGCGGAAATATAAACATGTTTACAGCCTGGTACAAAATACCTTTTGGTCTCTATCGCTAATATCTCTGTTCATGACAACTGCACAGGGGTGGATTTGTATATAACTCATCCTTTTATGTTTATGTTAATGCTTAAAGTTAGACATAGTTAAGGGCGTAGCCACTTTGAGTGACAGGTGGGTGCCGTACCAGGTCGCTAGCTGTTGGGAAAAATGGGAGATGGGGCCGATCCGATCTAATATCGGGATCAGGTTCCGACACTGACATAATTCACTCATCGGATATTGGACTGACGTCACCGTCATCCACGTACCGATCCATATTAATATGTAATAATGGTGGAGAACGTCCCTCCGGCCGTGTTGGGATGGCCACCTTTTATGCCAGGATCAGACTACACGATATTTTTGACGTTACGATGGTCACTATGTCAGATTAGACGATTGAGAGTCATAAATTCTTGTCGTGATTTGGCTGCGACACATGACTGACTACATACACAGAATACACACTCTCCCAGCACCTCCGCCGTCTTAATATACGGGCTTACCGGGGCTCAAACCCCCCAGGCCCGACCATGTAAAGGGGCCCACGAGGCTCCAGGGGAAAACAATAAAAATATAATTCACAGGGAGAAGCGAAAGCGGGCGCGCAACGGGATGCTCCATGCGCAAAGACGCAATGGGGTGGTGTTTTTTTTTTTTTTACTATAATCGGGCTGATATCGTCTAGTATGAACCGGGTATTAAAGGGACGGTGAGGGTCACTCACTGTGTAGTATATATCAGAAGTAGACAGTCACTGTGACATCACCCATTGTTTTGTGGACTACCGCTTTGAAGCTTCGAGTTCGGAATTTTGTCCGTCGCCATCTTGGCTTTTTGCAGCCAGAAGTGACACGAGAGGGTGGAGCTAAGTACAACCGAACGCTGAATAAGACATATTTAGGCGGCCAAAATGTTATAGTTAACTTTCATGAACTGAAAACACACTGTGAAAGGGTTAAAGTTCTAAAATGAAAATACGGACAACTCCCAGACCGGACGCCGTGTTAGCAACCTGCCAATCAAAAGGTATTCGCGCCCTAAATTATCCCCTGCTTTATGGTCTATTTGACTCTAAATGGGACCATAATTTACTAAATGAACAACATGCTGTATTGAAGAAGACTTGAAACTAGCGATTGAGACCATAAACTCATGTTTACAATGTTTACTGAGGTAATAAATCGAGTGAGAAGTAGGCTCATTTTATCATAGACTTCTACACAATCAGACTTCCTTTTGTTGCCCCCTGCTGGCTATTAGAAAGAATGCAAGTTTAAAACACTTCCACATTGGCTTCACTTTTCAGAACCAGAGGTTGCAACCTGGCTCTCAATAAACAACACATTACTTCAACATTCACTTCTAGCAGGTATTAATACTGATTTTCTGGACGATTTTTTATGCAAAAAGATCTCCCGTATCGGCATCAGTATCGGTATCTGCAGATATCCAAAGTCTGAATCAGAACTGAAAAAAAGCAGATTGTACATCTCTACTATCTGCTTATGCTTTATAAATCAGCTAAAAGCCATTAATAAGAACACCTTTTGGGTTGTGAGAAAGGATACAAATTCTGTCTGGCTGGTGTATATCCTTTTACAATAAGCCATCAGTTATGCTGTTATGAATGCTAATAGAGTCATTAACAAAGTTGGTTCTAGTAGGCCAACGGCAAGAGTTAAATGGAATGATCCTCCTGATGAAACCAACAGCTACGCAATGTATGAAAAGTCACGGTCGTGCAACACCACAGCTGTCAGTGATGACACAAAGTGATGATAGAGTAAACTCGACAAACACTAGATAAACACAAAGCACGCATCGTGATGGAGGAAGATAAAGACTACAACCTGGCAACCCAAAAGTTGCTCAATTTATATCTATGTATTTATTTATTAGTTTCTTTTACAAAGTTAAAAAAGCAATGTTTAAAGGTCCCATATTATAAAAAAGTGAGATTTTCATGTTTTTTTTTATTATAAAGCAGGCTTAAGTCCTGTATAAATACTGTGAAAGTATTGAAACACTCAATCCACAGGGAAATACACACAGTCCATATTCAGAAACTCTGCATTTGAAACAAGCTGTCAGGATTTCTGTCCATTTGTGATGTCACGAATATACAATATTTAGACCCTTTACACAGATTTAAACGAAAACATTCTAAATGTGTCCAAGTTTATTCCTGGTTGCAGTGTATGTGAATGCCATCTGCTGACAGGAAGTAAACATGGACCCAAGCTGTTGCCTAGCAACGCAATTCTGTTGCAATTTCGACGCAATTCCGTGGAAATGCGCTAAAACAGTGTTTCAGACATAGGGTAAATACAGGGCATATTCAGACCAACAGTATGAGGATAATAAAGTTTTTTTTTTTAACATTACAGCATGTAAACATGTTCTAGTAGAAACATAAAGTACAAATATGAACCTGAAAATTAGCATAATATGGGTCCTTTAAGTCAAGCCTGATGTTGCCTTACACATAAAAGAATGATCCCAGTTACTTCCAGTTTATTAATTAAACACCAGTATCGCAGTCGGTATCGGGACTACATGTCTCCACTGTCCTTCATATGTACCTCACATGAAAGTCTACATGAATATGACCCCCTCTCACCTCCAGGGATTACCGTGCAAGGGCGTGGTACTATGCAACAGGAAGCCACAGCATACTGCGGCCGGAGCTCCACTGACTGGACCTGAGTTGAGCTGTAATTTATGACTACCAGAAGGTTTTAAGCTCTGTGTAATGCTACCAGGACATAAAAAAAAGAGGCAGCATCACCTGCATTGCAAAAAAAAACGGAACTTACATTTTTATTTTGAAGTGAGTTCAAAGAATTAAAAAAAAAAGATCCTTCTCAGAGGATTACAGATGTACGGCGAGCAGTGCGAGCTAGTCATAATCAAAATAAAGAACAAAAACATTACCACTGACTCAGCTTAAAAAAGCACTGCAAAGCTCCTTATGCTACTGAAGCACATTGTGTAATTGTCAGGCTGGAGTCTGGGTGCGTGTGTAAGCGCTCCATCTATGCTGGCACATGTTGACGTGGATGCTTAAAGAAAATGAAGGCTGTGGGGCTTGTGATGCGTGTCGGAATATTTCTAATTATTGTGAGCTATTTGAGCAGATTATCCGCAGTGTCATGTGCTCCCAGCAGGGCTGCAAAACAGCCAGACACGTCAATGAGACCCTAATCTGATTTTCTCCAAGCAGAATGCAACCGGCTCTGCTCCTTCCACTCATTCTCTCATTTCACATGTTGAGCTAGTGACGAATCCTCCGCAATATAAACCGAAGATTATTTAAATAAAATCCGTGACCTATGACTCCAGAGTATGATATCATGAAGTAAAAGAGATGAGTCATAGCTCGGGACGTCAGGGACAGAATGTGTGTTTTTTCCCCCTTCAGTAGCGTGCTGTGTGTCCAAGGCTGGAGGGCGGAGGGGGGACCTTGGTTCTGGCAGCGAGGTTGCATGGGGAATACTGAGCTGACACACAGAAGAAAACCCCCACCACTCTCCTCAGTTAAATATTACACATCTGAACGTGAAGTTGAAGCGCTCACGTCAGACAGGCACAAAGCCCTCGGCTGAAGTCGCATGTCGTCTCTTCTGTCGTCTTTGGAGAAAAAGGTCAAACAAGGTCGTATTCGCTTTGGGATTACTGCCGTATTTATAGCAATATGTAGTCTGCCACTGTGATTGTTAAGTGAGGGTGACAACACACCCAAAGCTATCATGTTTTCTGCTGATTCCACCTCTCCATTTCGGATGCAGCAGGCTTGTATTCAAATCTGACATTCTGCTATGACAATCCCATTTACATGGGCTTGAACAATCACCATGAAGCACACACACACACACACATTGAGGCAAACTACAGTAGAACGATAATGAATTTAATTAGATTTAGAATAGTGTGCTGGAGATATTAATAGAGTCTGGTTGTATTACTTACAACAGGATTATGCCTTCCATATATTTACAGATATGTATGAGTACAGTTAATAAAACACTAGAACAAGGCCAAAGTGAGCATGGCTCACATACCCCCCGCTCACAGTGTGACACCTTCTAAAGTAGGGCCAAAGGTTTTGCCCTTTTGCAAAAATTTCTGAAATTTTGGGCACCCTGGACTTCTAACCCCCAAAAGGCACAACTAGACCATACTGTCAACCATCATACCAAATTTGAAGTTCTTAAGCTAAATAGTTTCTGAGTTCTACCCCGGAAACAAAAATGAAGTCGAAAAAAATCACAGTTTAAAAAAGAAGTTGGTGACTTCCAAAAACCAAGATAGTGACGGCCAAAAACCAAGATGGTGACTGCCAAAAACCAAAATAGCAACTGCCGAAAAACAAGATGGCAACAGCCAAAAACCAAGATGGTGAAAGCCAAAAACAAAGATGGTGACTGCCAAAAACTAAAATAGCAACTGCCGAAAAACAAGATGGCAACAGCCTAAAACCAAGATGGTGACTTCCAAAAGCCAAGATAGCGACGACTAAAAACCAAGACAGTGACTGCCAAAACCAAAATAGCAACTGCCGAAAACCAAGATGGCGACAGCCAAAAACCAAGATGGCGACGGCCAAAAACAAAGATTGCAACTGACAACAAGAAGACGGTGGCAGCCCAAAACCTTCTTCCTGCTTCTTTAGTGAAACAATTCATACTGCGGCAGGTTACATAAAAGTGAATGGTGCAACACAGCTCTAACACGCAACGATAGCTTTTTCTAATTTGGATTCTCCGCCTCTCCGGTCCCTCAAAGGTCAGCACTGTCAAGATAGCTTGCTATTGGTCAACAGTGTGAATTGACATCACTTGTCAAAGTTCACCAGAGTTGAACTTAATGCACAAGATTTACATGGATTTACTTCACTCCTGCTCTGATCATGGCGATTCCATTTCAAATTAATTAATTTTGTTCCAGTGAGTGAGCTCCTCTGACCAAATTTACTGTATTACCTCTCTTTTCCCTCACAGATCAGTAAGCATAAGCATCATTGACATCATGTTACATCATTTATTTAAAGACGTGGTATTTCTTATTTTTTTTTAGCACTATAGCCAGGAGTGTCGCCAAGCCATGAGGGTATAGAAAAATGAGAAAAATACTCAAACTACCACAGTGTACCACAAATACACTAAACCTGCAATAACGGGCTTGGCATCTCCTCTCTCTATTTAAAGGCCTGGGTGATGCATGTTGGCAGTGTGAAGCACACATTTGCGGTAGCTTGATAAGATAAAAGCAGAGGCAACCTTCTCCAGGTTGCCAAAGGATAAAAATAGTGTAATTTTTGTGGAACATTTTGTGTTCAGTCCTTTGTGGCAAATGAGGGAACAGTGTTAGAGAGCAGAGCCCTTATACCATTGCTTTTAATCCAAACTAATCCCTCATACTGTACACCACTCTCACATATCCCCTGCTCTAGATCCCTTTCTAATTACATGGATCCCTTATCTTCCCAGCATCGTTTTATTTCCTGTTACACATAAAATCCAGGAATTTTAAACCACAACAACAAAAGAGAGGCTGTTATAATTCACTTATTAGATTGTCGGTGAAGTTTGATCATGCATGCACTAATCCAGAAAGTATTAAAAAAGCATGTGGTTCATGAAAGGATTGGTCAAGGTCCTCCAACTGGATGCGTAAAGATTTGTAAATCGACAGAAAGCAACTAGTCAACAGCTAAAGCCTATGCTTCATGTATGCTTTAGGACATGGCTACGTTGTGATTGACAGGTCGCTACCACGGCGTTGTCCGGTCTGGGAGTTGTCCGTGTTTTCGAATTAGAACTTTAACCCTTTCATAGTGTGTTTTCACTTCATGAAAGTTGATTGCAACATTGTGGTCGCGTTAAAATAGCTTATTCAGCATTAGATTATACTTAGCTCCACCCTCTCGTGACACTTCTGGGTGCAAAACAAACAAGATGGCAACTAATCAAGATGGCGACTTTGAAAAACCAAGATGGCGACTTTGAAAAACCAAGATGGCGACTTTGAAAAACCAAGATGGCAACAGCCAAAAACTAAGATGGCGACTTCCAAAAAACAAGATGGTGACAGCCAAAAACCAAGATGGCGACTGCCAAATCCAAGATGGCTACTTCCAAAAACCAAGATGGCAACTAACCAAGATGAAAACTGCCAAAAACCAAGATGGCGATGGTGAAAAATACCAAACTGGAGGCTTCAAAAACATAGTCCACAAACCAATGAGTGACACCACGCTGACTACGTCCACTTCTCATATACGGTCTATGGTTTCACGCTGTCTACATGATTACTCAGATGATACAACCAAACAAGGACTCATAAAAACATTTCTCATCAGCACTACAACTGGTCAAAAACTCTACAGGGAAATTTCAATAAAGCCATCTGATAAATGTTGAGATATTTCAGTCTGGATCAAAATGGTGGACCAACTGACTGCCGTCCCTAGAGCCACTAGTCGCTAAAAAAAACAACTTTAAGTTGCCAGATAATGAGAACATGGAGAATTTCTCGACAACAGATGAGCATCAACCAATACAACACAAACTCTTAAAAGATTGCTGATAGAAATCCACTTTTCAGAAAGTTGGTGAGACGATTCACAGTGGGTTACTGTCCAGCTCAGAGCGCAAGATTTCCCATGGTGCCTCAGTTAATGGAGCACTTCTCGTGGAGCGCAGAGGCTCTCGGAGGACCCCCAAGATCTACTGGTCTTTCATCAGCCTCTGGGCGTCGTCTCTCACTGCCTGAGAAATAATTACTGAACAGCTGAAACGCCGAGCAATATTTCTCCTGTCTGTGCTCCCCTCCTCTCCAGTACACCCCCCGAGGCTTGATTGCCAAATCATTTGAAGTATGATATGAATGAGGCAAGAGGAGCTGGAGCTTATGCATGAATAACAAATACGGGATATAAGTTTCACGCCTGTTCTTTTTTTTCCTCCCATTGCAATCCCCTTAAACTTGAACATAAAGATTTGATCAGACATGTTGGGATTTGTATTACTCAGATATATATCAAAGGAAAGTGAAAGTCGACTTTGGCATACAGTAAGTCATGACTTGAATGTGACACCGTTGATCTGTGTGGCTAAATTAGATTTCTGAAAAATAAGTTGATCTTTGAAGGGGACATGAAGGCCTTTGATCAGCCAACGCTGTGACAGCCAGATCCTTTTCACTCCATTCTCCCCTTTCCCCTTTCTTCTCCAACATGATGCATCATTCCATACACCCTCCTCCCCCTCCAGCCTCCCTCTCTCCACTCTGGACTATTGCCTTTTCCCCCTCCTAACTCCTGGCGCTGGATCTCCTTTTCTTTTCATCATCGCCTCTTCCTTTTGCAGCTCCGCGAGCAGACCTGCCACTCCGCAAACTCCTGCAGCACTTACAAAATGGACACCCTGCTGAGAGCAGCCACCGCTCCTAGCGTGAGTGGGAGATGAGAGGAATTGTTTGAGAGAGAGAGAAACAAGATGACAGAGAAATAAAGAAAAAAAGGCCCAGGAGTGGGACCCTAAATCATTGCCAGTTACAAGCTACAAGTGTTGAGCGGGAGCTTTAGCTGTTAAGTTTTATTTGGCTTGAAAGAAGAAGAAGAAGGCTCAAGTTTCCTGGGGTTCCACCGCTACAGTGACTAAGGAGGCTGTCGGCAGGGAAACGATTGGTTATTTATTTAAACGCTTAGAACTAGACATGTTTAAGTTTTCTGTGTGAATGGTGACCATTTTCCGTGAGGAGCAAAGGTGGAAGTACCGTGGCGTTGTCACGAACTCTAAAGGCCAGGACACACCAAGCTGACATCAAAGAACTAGCGGAGATGAAGGCCACCTGTTGCGTTGCCTCACGTTGCCTTTGTCTTGGCCAAAAAGTTTGCACTCAAACACACACACTAAAAAAACTAGGCCGACAAACGCTCACCGACGGCCCCAAACTGTCCGACGGCCGACCGTCGGCTTGGTGTGTCAAGGCCTCAAACTCAACTGCAGGGATATCTTGGGGTGGATATCAGGGTGAATGGTTGGGTCAAACAAACCAAATGACTTTGCAATGCGAGACCAATGTTTGTATTCTACCAACTTGATTCCTTGTAGTCATGCCCACAATGTTTCCCAAAGAAAGTTTCCCCAAATAGCTTTAGCTGCATAAACGTAACCAAATCTTAAGCATAGAGGTGAAAGATCAGAACGCTCACACCGTATGGGTCATTCTAGAAGCCATTGAAAAATTCCCCATTTTGTCTTGGACGACTGGTGACTAAGTCAGAGCAACCCATTCTCACTCTCAACTCGTCAAATTCTGATGCTTGGTCAGTGGCTCTTTGGCGTCTGATACCAACGCAATCGAGGAACGCTTCAGTGTCGTCAACCGAATCAAACTCTTCGGACTCCGCTCCGCTCTAACTATCTTTGTTTGAGGGCGTCTCAAACTAGCTCTTATGCAAATGTGTTACTTGACGACATCACCACGTTACAAGAGAAAAGGCGGGACTTCAAGCGAGGTGTTTCAGGCAGTTCAGGAGCAGTGTCTCCCTTTGGCGTGGAATTTGGGCTTTGTAACTTTGCAGACCTTTTTTACATGCACAAAAAACACAATAAAGGAAAGGGAAAAAGCACAAAGGCATAAAAGGTCCTCTTTAAAAGAAAATACCATTAGGGATCATCACGTTGCTGCTGTATTTTGAAGGAAAGTAGAGAACGAAGTAGAGAAGAGGTGGAAGTATCAGAGTGTTCGGGGACAACTGTTGAAAGCACCTGGGGAATGCTTTTACCAGACATACCAAAACAAACCAAATTTGGTAGACTCCTAATGTAAGTATGTTGTAAATGTGTGTTCATAGCTCTCCTTTTAAATACACCCACCAACCAGGAGTGAAATCACGACTTGAGCACTTAACAAAACGTCTAAAAAGCTGAGACCTGCATTAAGGTGCTTTGCTAAGAGGTTGAGTGCGGAGTATGTTCAGTGATTATTGCACTGGGAGCGCAAAGCCACCAACACGCAGGGGGCTAATGGTCTGAAGGAGCACACGTGGCTGTATCACTTGATGTAGGGCTATAGGTGTACAATTGCTTTTGTAATCCCCCGAGCCCCTGTGACCTGGAAAGGTATGAGTACAAAAGGGGCTCGGGCTATACTTAGCCCCGCGCCTTCTCCCATCAGTCACAGCGTATTTACCTTATTGCTGTGGAAGCTGTGCTGCGGGTGCAACGCTGAGGGAGGAGAGCGGGAGATTGTAAAGGGGAGGAGGAGGAGGAGAAGGGGAGGGATTGCTGACCACAAATAAAAATAGAGTGTGGAATGAAGGAAAGTGGAAGCAGCACACAAGTTCTCAATATCTGCAAAATATTTGCTATCATATGATATTTGTAATTGTAGATATGTATTTGGACTTTGAGAACTACAACAGTAAACTACATTTCCTGTGTACACTTGCATGACAAAGCATACATCAGACTGGCACATACTGTATGGGTACTTCGTAATAAAGACAAGGCCCTGCCCCTTTTTGGAGGAAAGAAAACCAAAGGTCTCGTAGACTTCAATGCAATTTGTCGTATGTTCAGATTGTAATTTTGACAAGTTTGTTTGGATTCACCTCTTGTTATACAAACGTTTGTTTTATACAATGTCTAATGATTATTGAGCGTTCGCGATACCTTAATAAATGAAGGTTGACTTCTGCCTTCAGTCTTCCCCCGTCCAACACAGTGGCCAGATATTGCTTATCCAGACATCTCTACATATTTCATTGAATCCCGTTAGGCTAAGTGTTGTCTGTACATAACTGTTGTGTTAATAACCAACTGTTTGATCTATAGGCTGAGATTGGAGACGACAGTCTGATGCCGCTATAACGTTAATGTATGACTGTATTACTGCAGTAGCCTCCGACTCAAGCCAACATTTGTTAGCCATGCTAGTTACGGTCGCCGGCATCATTTAGTGATTTACCACACTGACAGTGAATATTAACGTATGGTATGAGCCTCAGATCTCAGTGTGAAAGCCTCGGTTAGCCCCGTTACACAACAGCTTTTCATCATTTTTCCCCCTGTGACAACGAGTTTCTTTCCCCCAAAACGGAGCGCAGCCTCGGAGATGACGCCATGCTGGTCTGGTCTATAGCTTGGAGCCATAGAGCCTCTCTATTATATCTTTTTTAGGACATGGCAGGGGAACAAATCAGCATTTTTGGATTTACTGTTGGTGCAACCAAATACACAACAACTCTTCTGCATAGTGTTATTACTGTTACTGGTTTGTTTAAAGTAGAAGTTCAGAGACATGTTACATCTTCTTCTCTTTACTCTGCTACCGTCTATGAGGGACACAGGACCGTTTTCCCCCAAAAAGGGGCGTGGTCATGCTAGTCTACTCTGGATGACGTATTGCTGATCTGATGTATAGCTGTGCTCCATTTGATGTCACTTGAAGCTTTGGAATAGACCTTTTCCACCTCAGAATCAGAAACTGTTTTTTTTACCAAGTAGGTTTGCACATACAAAGAATTTGTCTTGGTGTGGCTCGTACTGTATGGGTCATTCTGGAAGCCAATGAACAATTCCCTATTCTGTTTTCTAGTATGGATGAGTGATTGACAGCTTGGTTCATCACTAAATAGATCTAAGTGTGTAGACGCTTCTTTTTTTTACCTTTTTGTACCTTAGAATTGGAATACGAGTTCAGCGATCTTCACAAAAAATGCAACTATTAAGACATTCTGGTTTTAATGGTCTTTCGGTGAGAATCACGGAAAATCGCATAGTGTTTTACCACACTTCTATCTGTCATCTTTATGCAGGAGTGTACGCAAATGTGTTTAAGTGTACGTGTCTTAGAGATGTCTGTAATTGTTCTAGTCACTGCTGTCGCCCTTCTGACTGCACTTGCAGAGCTTTCATGCTTATTTGAGATGTAATGTTTTTGAAGGCTGTACTCGCGATGTTTTCTTTCTCTTTATTTCGTCTACTTTGTTTACTCCAACATACTGTCGCACTGCAATTAAAAAGTTGATGCAACGCCCCGGCACCGTCTTAACATTCCATCAAGGCCGAGATGTTTTTGCTCCGTGAGAACTCATTTGTTACTTCCTCCGAGTGCTCTTTTTTTTTTGATTCTCGTTTCTGGCTGTTTTCAAAATCCTCTTCTTCCAAGTCTTAACTCATTTCGTTGCTTCAAAGATCAGAGTGAAAAGGATTGTGATTTTTTTTTTCCAGAGGAGCTGCTGTCTAAATCTCACAGCAGTGGGGTTTACAAAGTGGGGATAATTTCACATTTGCCCAACTGCACTTTGGTGGTTTTCTATGCAATGTCCTATAGGCCCTTTTACAGCCAACGTCATGATTCCGTCACGGTGTTAGCTGGAGGCAAAACAAAGAAAAAAGACTGGAGGCTAACACTTGCAGTGGGCTAAAGTTTCACATCGAAAAATATCATCCTGCTGTGTTGTCGGGTGCCAGAATCCAGATATCACATACAATTGAGATGACAAAGTGTGACTCAAGGCTCTAGCGCGCTACAATATCGGAGAAACGTTTGGAGAGAGATGGAGCGAAAATGTTGCTAATAATTTAGCCTTCTGCTAACCGCAGCAGAAAGCTATTGGCTAGCAGCTAAATTATCAGCAACTTTTTCTCTCCATCTCTGAAACGCTTCGCCAATATTGTACAACTCTCTTTTTGACTGTCTTTACTGAAGGATAGTTAACTATAGGCATCCAAAGATTTATACGCCCTCAATTTATCTTTACAGCGCTACTGCTGCTGGCCACCATCCCTCTGGTCGGACGGCTGGCTACTTAGCTAGCTTAGCTTGCTAATTCCGCCATGCTATCACGAAACACAGAAAATGAGCAGAATAAGGTTGTCACTCATCTGGTAAATTGTACTCAATTACCGGTTGGCTAGTAAGCTAGCTACCATGATAATACCACCTTGCTAGCTTGTCCGGAGATTGACAAGCTAGCTAGCTAACTAGCCAGCTGTTGTCTCCTCCCGAAGTAGGAGTTGGCTAATCAAGTCCTGTTGGTTAATGTTAACTTTCTCAACTAACACTTGTGATCCTGGAGAGTGAGTGACTGAACATATTGAGAGACATTTTCTTCAGCAATTGTTAAAAAAACAAGCCAACAAAACTTGCTAGTCAGCGTTAACTAACGTGTAATTATTCTGCCTCCACTTAACGCTTCGCCCACTAAATAAATCAGCATTTTTACTAACAGAAAGAGTGTCTATACAGTCTGAAATGTGGTTATGTACAGTGTTTAATTATACAATAGCAGGCCATGTAGGATTATGTGTTTGTGCTTCATCTTCTGAGCTTTTTCTGCATTGTTTGAGTCAGGAGGGACCAAAAACTTGGACCCTAATAGCAGCAAAATTGGAAACCCAAGGACTTCATTACCCAAAAGTGTCAGGCTTTTCCATTTGTTCTGCTAAGCTCCCACTGTTGGTTTTTCCTTGAATAAAAGAAAACACTGTGTTTGTTGTAGTTGCAGCAACAGCAGTCTGTTTGCACAAAATACAAAAAAAAAGAATAAAGTGAGACTGTGTGAGCAGAGAGCCATTTTGCTTCAGTAGACAAAGAAGATAAAATCCAAAGAAAAACAGATTAATCAGTCAGAGGAAGACAAGCGTACTAAAGGGGAATACTACAGTGAATACGGGGACTGCCTTTGCAAGATGAAAAGGACTCTGAGATGAGAAGGGACAACGGGATGCAACATCAATGCAGATTAGTAGGTTTTACTATCAGTCATTGGCCACAAGTTTGTAACCAGCCCTGCCTAGACAACGTGAATGAACTGCACAATTAACAAGGTCATGTTTCATGGCAATTAAAGTAATTGGCGTTTTTACAAAAACAATGTATGAGTCTTTTTAAATGAGGTTTTCTTATGTCTGAAACCTTCACTTACGCTCTCAATACTGAAATGCAGTTTACAAAGACAGATAGCAGGTTGGTACTAATCAGTAGTTTAGTAATGGTTTGGATAGCAGATTATAATAAGCTAAATAACAAAAAAGGTTATGTTAAGGTTTATGTTAATATAACTTGATCGATTATCATTGAGCTATTGATTGTGATGGATAATACGGTAATTATACATCTCAACACTTATTCCATTGCTTAACGCTGCATCACTTTTTTTTTTGTTTTTGGCTAACGTGTTAGCCGACAATTGCCTTAACACATTCGGCAGTCATGGAGAAGCAACATTAGCACTTGTTTGGAGTCGTACTTGTGTCCAACATTTACTGTCCTTTTAGCTCTGTTTTGGTCTCCACCATAGACTGTATATAAGAAGTGGTTGTAGTAACGGTGACATCACCCATTGGTTTGTGGAGTGCCGTTTTGAAGCCTCAAGTTCGGCAATTTGGCCGTTGCCATCTTGTTTTTTTGGTAACCAGAAGTGACACGAGAGGGTGGAGCTAAGTACAAACAAACGCTGAGTAAGGCATATTCAGGCGACCACAATGTTACAATTAACTTTGATGGACTGAAAACACACTGTGAAAGGGTTAAAGTTCTAAGACGAAAACACGGACAACTCCCAGACCGGACAACACCGTGGTAGCAACCTGTCAATCACAAGGTAGCCCCGCCCTAAAGCATAAGGACCATAGGACCATAGTTTACTAAATGAACATCATGCTATATTGAAGAAGACTTGAAACTAGCGATTGAGACCATAAACTCATGTTTACAATGTTTACTGAGGTAATAAATCAAGTGAGAAGTAGGCTCATTTTCTCATAGACTTCTATACAATCAGACTTTCTTTTTGCAACCAGAGGAGTCACCCCCAGCTGGCCATTAGAAAGAATGCAAGTTTAAGGCACTACCGCAATGGCTTCACTTTTCAGAAGTGGAGATTGCAGCCTGGTCTTTTCACTGAAATCAGACATTTGCTGCTGTAAATGAAGTTGATGCAAGAAGAGTTACCATGCGGGAAAACCAAAAAGTTAAAAGAAGCTAAAAAACCTAGTACAGTGGAGGGAAATGCAGAGTCGGGTGCTAATTCTCTGTTGGCTCATCACTACGAGTGACTCCTTTCATATTACTAGGGCTGTCAAAGTTAACATGTTATTAACGCATTAACGCTAATTTGTTTTAACGCCACTAATTCCTTTAATGCATTAATAGGGGGCTCAATTTTAAGCCAGAGTGAAGATAGTGTTATCATATGAAACTAGAAAAACCTAAGGAATCCATTGTTGCTAACCATGTCATATAAAGGAGGTTAAATAACACTCCAAAGTTACGTCTATTTTATCGAGGAAAAGCTGTCATGGCCTTTGACTTCAAGATATATGAATGAAAATGGGTTCTGTGGGTACCCACGAGTCTCCCCTTTGCAGACATGCCCACTTTATGATAATCACATTTAGTTCATGGCAAAAAATATTCAAGTCAGCACACTGACACACTGACAGCTGTTGTTGCCTGTTAGGCTGCAGATTGCCATGTTATGATTTGAGCATATTTCTTTATGCTAAATGCAGTACCTGTGAGGGTTTCTGGACAATATTTGGCATTATTTTCTGTTGTTAATTGATTTCCAGTAATAAATATATACATATATTTGCATACTGCAATCCTATTTGCCCACTCCCATGTTGAAAAATGTGTGATTAATTTGCAATTAATCGCCATTAACTATGGACAATCACGCAATTAATCGTGATTTAATATTTTTAATAGATTGAGAGCGCTACGTATTACAAATAGTCATGTGATCCATTGTCATTTAGAAAATAATTATTAGTGCAGCTTTAAGAATACTCGTGTATTAACATAATGTGTATAAAACCCACCGCTGTAGACCGGTAGCTCTTGAGGTTAAATTGTCAGTGTATTTGTAGCCAAAGCACTCTGAGCAGAGCAGCACATGCTGCTTTTATTTGGAGGTGTGGGAGTTGCTGTCACCCCAGAGATGTAAAAAAGCACTGGCTACACTGTTTCTAAGTGATTCCCGGGAAGTGAAGTTCAAACACCAAAGCAATTACAGCTTAAAGGCAGATAAGTTAAGTGTAAGTAAAAAGAAGACAGTCTCTTAATGAAGGTGAGGAGGAGGATTTAGGTAAAAGATTGGAGTGGGGATAAGACAACAGCATTACATGGCTTACCATTAATCAGAATAAACAATGCTTCTGATAACAGAAACATTTTATGTTTATATGCTTTCGGTTGTTTTGGGGATTTATAAAAATGAAAATTATGCAAACAATCCTTGTCAAGGTTTTTACCAATCTAGGGCGGATTGCTTTTCCTTGTGCTTTCTAACCAATTACTGCATGATGAGGCTGTGTTATTGCCATCTGGCACCTCAGAGATTCTACAGAGGAATGTTCCTGGCTCGTGCGGCTGAGAATATTCTCTGCTTCTATATTTAAATCCATGCACATAATCTGTAAATATATCAGTCATAAGATTAGGTTAAATAACATTAGATAAACCTGCATGCGAGGTAAAGGTAGAGCAGAACATACAGTGTAGAGGATTCAAATAAGAGAACATGCTGGGAATACGGAGAAAGATTAGCATCTTCACTGACGGATTAAAGCAGATGTATTATCACCTCACCATATCAATACTTTTGATGTTATTATTTTGGTCATTCCAGGGAGTGTTGCGGGGTCAAAACACATATACCTTGCAGACACCTTGTGAATCACACCGTCAGCAGGGCAGACACAACATGAATAAAGACAAGTATGGATTCGGGAGGTCTCATGATGCTGTACACTGTAGAGGTAATTAATGATTAATGACTCCAGCTGTCTGGCTTCCTGGTTGATCAGCTGTGACTAGCTCTCCCGGAACAGTCGATACGGTGTGCCGTGTTTTAAATATGTAGTATGTCCCACAATGGTAAAATGACAAAGCCTATCTGAAGAAGCTGTGATGGAGTAGTTGGATACTTTTGTGAAATGGGGAAAAGTTCTTCAAACCGTTCTCACTGCCAACTTATCAAATACTGATACCGACGTACCCTTTTGTGCACCCTTTAGCGCACCCTTTAGTGTCTGGTTGAGATGCACCGGGCTTTCAGCTAACTCCAATGTAAACCCATCTGTGTCTGTATTACACGGTGAGAGCAACTGATGTAGTACAAGGAGTGACATAGTCGTCTTAGTAAGAGGGTCAGGGTGGATGAATAAACATTGATTATGACCAACAGTAAAAATCATAGATTGTATCTAGGAAGCGATCGTAGTCACCGTGACGTCACCCATTGGTATTTGAACTACTATTTTGAAGCCTCGAGTTTGTCATTTTGGTCGTGGCCATCTTGGTTTTTGGAACCAGAAGTGACATGAGAGGGTGTAGCTAAGTACAACCAAATGCTGAATAAGACATTTTCAAGAAACTAAAAAGGTTATAATGAACTTTCATGAACTGAAAATACACTGTGAAAAGGTTAAAGTTCTACGACAAAAACACAGACAACTCCTAGACTGGACAACGCCGTGGTAGCGATCTGTCAATCACAAGGTAGCCACGCCCTAAAGCATACCCTGTTTTATGGTCTGTTTGACTCTAAATGGGACCATAATTAACTAAATGAACATCATGCTGTATTGAAGAAGACTTGAAACTAATGATTGAGACCATGAACTCATATTTACAATGTTTACTGAGGTAATCAATCAAGTGAGAAGTAGGCTCATTTCCTCATAGACTTCTATACAATCAGACTTCTTTCTGCAACCAGAGGAGGCGCCCCCTGCTGGCTATTAGAAAGAATGCAAGTTTAAGGCACTTCAGCATTGGCTTCACTTTTCAAACCCGGAGGTAGCC
>CAKAOI010047271.1:46854-67743 GCA_916701655.1 Sebastiscus albofasciatus
TCCATGCACATAATCTGTAAATATATCAGTCATAAGATTAGGTTAAATAACATTAGATAAACCTGCATGCGAGGTAAAGGTAGAGCAGAACATACAGTATAGAGGATTCAAACAAGAGAACATACTGGGAATACAGAGAAAGATTAGCATCTTCACTGACGGATTAAAGCAGATGTATTATCACCTCACCATATCAATACTTTTGATGTTATTATTTTGGTCATTCCAGGGAGTGTTGCGGGGTCAAAACACATATACCTTGCAGACACCTTGTGAATCACACCGTCAGCAGGGCAGACACAACATGAATAAAGACAAGTATGGATTCGGGAGGTCTCATGATGCTGTACACTGTAGAGGTAATTAATGATTAATGACTCCAGCTGTCTGGCTTCCTGGTTGATCAGCTGTGACTAGCTCTCCCGGAACAGTCGATACGGTGTGCCGTGTTTTAAATATGTAGTATGTCCCACAATGGTAAAATGACAAAGCCTATCTGAAGAAGCTGTGATGGAGTAGTTGGATACGTTTGTGAAATGGGGAAAAGTTCTTCAAACCGTTCTCACTGCCAATTTATCAAATACTTATACCGGTGCACCCTTTAGTGTCTGGATGAGATGCACCGGGCTTTCAGCTAACTCCAATGTAAACCCATCTGTGTCTGTATTACACGGTGAGAGCAACTGATGTAGTACAAGGAGTGACATAGTCGTCTTAGTAAGAGGGTCAGGGTGGATGAATGGATAGATGGGTCAAACAAACACAGGGCTTTCACCTGGGAGACCGCTGTTCATGTCCCGTGTGAAACCACAAGTCAACGTTGACTTATTTGACCTTAGTTTTATTACGTAACTTATGTACTGCAAAAAAAACCTGTCTCGCAGGAAGGTGTATACATTTCACGACATTACAAAGACATTCCTCGTGTCATTTGTACGCCACGCAAATGTCCGCAATTAGGTTGGGCATGAAAACCACTAACTTAGGTTCAGGAGAGAAAACCACTTAATTAAGATAAGGGAAAACGTCATGGTTGGATTTAAATTAAGTAAGAAAACTAAGTAAAATATGTACGGAAATGACGTTACAGGAGTACAGAAAATGCGTGACAAACGTCACTAACATACAAAACAAAACACCCAGGTCTCCTGATTAAAAGTCCACCCACCTACCATAAGTGGTCTTTCTGGCTTTTTATACCACGTCACTAACTCTTACCGTAGCATTTATACGCAGGTGCGTTTACACTGCAGTTAGTACAGGATTGATAATTGGTGTATTTTTGTCTTCAGCGCAAGAGGTATACACCTTTTCTGTACATGCCTTTAAAACACTTTTGATTAAAAAAAAAAAAACATTGATTATGACCAACAGTAAAAATCATAGATTGTATCTAGGAAGCGATCGTAGTCACCGTGACGTCACCCATTGGTTTATGAACTACTATTTTGAAGCCTCGAGTTCGTCATTTTGGTCGTGGCCATCTTGGTTTTTGGAACCAGAAGTGACATGAGAGGGTATAGCTAAGTACAACCAAATGCTGAATAAGACATTTTCAAGAAACTAAAAAGGTTATAATTAACTTCCATGAACTGAAAATACACTGTGAAAAGGTTAAAGTTCTACGACGAAAACACAGACAACTCCTAGACTGGACAACGCTGTGGTAGCGATCTGTCAATCACAAGGTAGCCACGCCCTAAAGCATACCCTGTTTTATGGTCTGTTTGACTCTAAATGGGACCATAATTTACTAAATGAACATCATGCTTTATTGAAGAAGACTTGAAACTAATGATTGAGACCATGAACTCATATTTACAATGTTTACTGAGGTAATCAATCAAGTGATAAGTAAGCTCATTTCCTCATAGACTTCTATACAATCAGACTTCTTTCTGCAACCAGAGGAGTCGCCCCCTGCTGGCTATTAGAAAGAATGCAAGTTTAAGGCACTTCAGCATTGGCTTCACTTTTCAAACCCGGAGGTAGCCCACTGGTATTAGCAGTATGTCACTGTACCATTGCACTCATGTCTTTTCATCATCGTTAAGAGTTTCTTGACTCCCAAGCTGCAATATAAATTAACTGGTCCCAAGTTTCCTTCGATAACACTTGTTAAAGTTTGGAAAATAACAGTACCTTCACCGCTTTGTTCTGCTCATTACAGCAGATACCGCTCAATAAGACATCATTTGTTCAAATGATTTCTCCCCACTGTGATCAAATCTGATAGGTAGCGAAGTGAAGTGCCTCTCTCTACATCACTGATGAAAAATTGCCTCTTCAAGAGGAGAAAGGGCAGAGGAAAGAAGGAGGGGAGGAAAGAAGGATCCTCACAAACACACACACACACACACACATATATAGACAGCGGAGGCTCTCCTGTGGTTTTGGCATTCCTCCTATGCTTCCGTCTTTCCGTCTGTGACAAGTCTTCTCAGGGGACACAAGCTTCACCTTGGCAGCCTCTGTGGCTCCGCGGGTCAACTTATTAAAACACTGAGACGTAGTGAGGATCTGGCACACACACACACACATGCACAACCATAACTAATTCTGTGGTTTTACTCCCAGGTACTGCACACCGGGGCCTGAGGTGATTTCCCAGAAGGACGCGAATAAAAACACAAACCTACTTGCATATGCACAAAATACCGCACACACTTTTAGCTACATATGTTTACACACACAGGCTCGTAAACACACACACGCAACCTTTTGTGCACCAACACACACTCCCCGTAGAAAAGCAGATGGACGAACGCACCGTCACCTTTTTTCTTGATTCTCCTTTTTGAAACACCTGCTTTGGTTTTCTATTTTCTCTGCGTCTCTGATTCAAATTGCTGGCACTTTATCTGTTTGACTGGGTGGAATTGAGCAAATAGACTCGACTAAAAGCCTCTGAGCTGCAGTAATGCGGCGCCGGTGGGCTGGAGAGGCCCAGCGAGAGCCCAGGCACCGTTTTTTGGCTGCAAAAATGAAACAACACAATATACAATGAATCTCGTCTTAATACCTCGGCAGGCTGATTTGAATACAAATCAAGAGAAGCACAACAATGGTGGAGGATATCTATCAGCGGGGTTGCTGTGCTGAGGCTGGAGGGGTCGTGTCTAGAAGGTAACCCACCAAATTGCAAAATCTGATCTGAGATCTGCAAAAACTTGCAAAAATTTGCAAAAACTACCCGACGACCTATCCTAACCTTAACTATTCAAGGTCAATGCCTAACCTTAACAGACCTCCACCCCCATCTCTCTTCAGCTTGCGTCATCATCCACGTGTACTTTGTTTATGATGAGATCAGCTGTACATAGCGGAGCTTCGTAAAACACTTCATTCAAACTGGACAGAAACAAAGTAAAACTCACCTAAACCGTCGTCGTTAGTCTTTCCAACAATCACCAAGTGTGCTTTGGTCGAACTCAACTGTAATTTCACAGAGTTTAATGTGAAAAAACGCTGAATCTACAGGTGTCCCCCCACCCTTCCCTCCACCTCCCGCTCTCTCTCTGTCCCTCTCTCTGCAGGCAGAAGGAAAGAGGCAGGGTGACGCGTCATGAACGTTACACTGCACATGTCTTAAAGCCTGTGGTGTTAATGCACAGGCTGAGCGGAGTTATTAAAAAGAAAATCCTGAAGCCGGATCATGATCTGGATTGCTACCAAAATCTAATGGATTGTTCATTTTGACACACCCCACCCCTACAAAAAATGGCATTCAAATCCATCTCGGACTTTAGGAGTAATCCTTCAAACCAACAAACCAACAAACAAACCAATGCTGGTGAAAACATAACCTCCTTCCTAGGCCTTTGGCCTAGGTCAAGATCAATGCCTAACCTTAACTATTCAAGATCAATGCCTAACTTTAACTATTCAAGATCAATGCCTAACCTTACTTATTCGAGATCAATGCCTAACCTTACTTATTCAAGATCAATGCCTAACCTTAACTATTGAAGATCAATGCTTAATCAAACCATCGCGCGCAAGTTTCCCAAACTTGCGGGTTCCCTTCTAGACAATACGGGGCTGGAGGTCTGCATGTTTAGATGCTGTTGGACCTTCAGTGAAGAAACAACAGCAGAGCAACAGGTCCGCCAGGTCCTCAGATCTCTGCACAGCCTGCTGCCTAATGGGCTTATTTATCATAACTTTTGGTGTTTTGCCAGAGGCAGAAACGAGGGATCAATGTTTTGGGGCACCACTTCAAGGAAAGATCATAGGGGCCTCGTCTCTTGATTATTCGGCCTCTCTCTCTGCCGTGGTATCCCTCCGTCTCTCTCCCCCAGACGTGCTTCTGGCCCAGATTGAATTGATTAGATGAGACTCCTCTGATTTCCAGCATGGCCGAGACATGATCGCTCTGGAATGCCAATAGTCCAGCTCTGTCTGGGTCATTTTTCTTGACCCACAGTGAGGAGCATGCTGCCTGGATAGCTGGGGTTACATCGATTTATGGGGCCAGTATTTCAGTTTTATTAAAAGAGGCACACTTACAGCATATATCCATGGTGGCATTGATCAATACTGATTTGGTTGTCTATATAAAGCCTTTAACCTATAGATTCTGGTGTGACATTTTTGATCTGATTCTAACAGTAATAAGTGACTGCAATTTGTCTTGTATCATGTTGGATGTTGGACAGGGAGCTTTGGTGTGTCACAATGGTTCAAATACATTGTGAGATACGGAATCATCCAATGTTGATGGAATTTGTAGGAATACTGGGCAGGAATAAAAAGATGGAACGCTGAATTAACAAATTTTGCTGCTGGTTATAGCTACTAAAAGACAGGAAAAGACCCCTAAGCAGAAGGACAAAATGGATGACTGAAAAATTGCACTTGGGAGTAATGTGTGGCAGAAAAGACAAACAAAGACTGTGACGTGTTGGAAGTAAATCCAACGCCGGGAAAACAAAGGTAAACAACTGCATAATGAACCTATCCAAACAGTGGGAACAGTCGGAGGAGCTAATATTAGGAGGCATCCGCCGAAGCTGCGTCGTACTGCATGGGAATCCTGTGCACACGGAGCCCCGACAGATGTAGAGGACGCGAAGCGGGGGAGGGCTCGCCGATGCCGTTCTCGCAAAGTACACAATCACTTCATGTTTGCTCTCCTCCGCCATATGTTCTCGTTAGAGATGCACCATGTGAAATTGTGCAGGCGTACATGGGATGGGCTCATGCATTCATTCATGCGCGTGTATACAAATTTAACAACACAGATGCACACAGACCACAAAATCCATTTAAGCCTGCAGTGTTAATTTAATGACTTTTTTTTTTTTTTTTGCGGTAATGAGCAAAAAAAAAGGACATGTGAAGATTCATTTTGAAGATATCACTCCTACCCTATAGGCCTTGCACCGATACAGGAAGCGGAAATGCTGTACATGGCAACCGGTGTCACCTCCCCTTGGAAAGACGCGAGCTGCTAAATGCAATGTCGACATGTTTTAATCCATCTGCCAACAGCGACTTGTGTTCTGTGTATCAAGGTCCCAGTACACAGAAGTGACTCATCAGCCAGCAGATGTTGGTACAACAGTCGCAGCAAAGGAGATTATGGGAATCATATGTATTTATGACGGGATATGATGAACTACAACCACACGTCTTTAATACACTGCGCCCTTAATCTTTTAATGCCTCATACACTAACAGGAAACGGGCTATGCTTTAATGTAATTTTATTACTACTGATATCATTAACTGCGTGACTAAATAGGCACCTTAGAGCAGTGATTCCAAACCAATTTTGCTTTAAGCCCCCCCCCCAGTTGTATCTGAGAAAATATTACATAACATAACAATTTTCAATTTCAATATGGTGATTGAATATATTAAATGAGGTAGTCTTATTTATTGAATCAGCTTTCTTTCAAGATGCATTCGCCAAGCATTTTTTTTAAATTAATGAATTAATTAACTATAATAATGTTAGAGCCAAAACAGATTTTTTGTTACAGTGGTTAATTAAATGTAATTTATGGTGTTGTTAGATTTGTGTGCTGCAAACGGGAGAGCAAATAGGTTTTCTAATTGCAGTGAAAATGTTGTTTTTGAAAGGCTAAACGCCAACAAATATGGATTGAAGCAGAATATTTCATTAGATAGAAATAACTGTGATCTTTTTTTAAAATGTTTACATCTATTTTTTTTCAATAAATTTAGACTTTTGGACTTTACAACGCTCTGGAATTATTTGAAATGTTTGGATCATTCAAACAATTCTACGCAGCCACCGCTGGAAACTAATTCTACAAACAGTATAATACTAATAATATTAGTGTAGCTTTATCTTTATCTGGCACTGTGCAGAAATACCGGGTTAAAACAGAATGTGGCCTACTAAGTAGCAAAAAAACACATCTTTTAAAATAGTTTTATATACAGACTTTCGTATAAATTATCCAAAAAGTGTGTAATAATGGGGTCCCGGACCCCAGGTTGGGAACCCCTGTTTTAGAGCATTAGTGATATTAGAAGTTCAGTAAAAGGGAAGTTGTTTATGTGCTATAACAATAACGAGTTGTTGCATCGACAAACAGAATTGAACTTTGTTCATGAACACAAGAAAATCCTGCCAGCAGTGAGCTACCTGGAGATGATAAGACTTTCAAACATTCACGACAACAATGCAGAAAGAACTAATGAGGCCTACCGATAGCAGTACTTCTAGTGAAATACTCGAATACTACTAATTCATTTTTGGGAAGATTAATTAGAGATGCAGCTCAGCACTGTGTGTCAAGTTGTTCTAGTCATACATCAGAAATAAACATTAATTAAATTGTAAAAGTGTATAAGGGTTTAGAACATTATGATAGAAGTATATGGTGTTCATTCCCATGCTCTGTTATGTCTCATAAGTTGTTGCAGCAATTTTTGGGTTGATAGCATTTGTTACACAGATTTGGTGCTAAATTTAACAATTTTTTTACCACTCGAGAATTGATCAAAATGATCAATAATCCCTCCAAAATGCCACATTAAGACACCAAGACCTTGAGGAATGCCATAGAAAAAGCCACACTGTGATTTGGGATAAAAAACTTTTGACATTTGGAGATTTCTGCAACAATTGCATTTTTCTGCGATTGAATGGTGAGCACCTCTGTTCTGGAAACTTTTATTATTATTACTTATTCTCAATCTAGCTAGTAAAGCCATCCATCCTCTGAATGCTCTAGGTGTCTAGTTTGTGGCTGTAAAGTTCCATGAGCCTGTGATCCTAGAGGTCACCACAGGTCATTTTATACAGTGAAGTTACAAAACATGGTCTCACTACAATGAAATGGCCACTATGGGGACTAACATCATCACACATGAATACAGTTGGGCTCATTGGATCCACAAGAGTCTCAGCTTTACAGTGATACCCAATTTATGTAATTCCAAGACTGTTACGAGACCTCAGTATGCAGAAATATTCAAACACACCATTATTAGAATAGGCAAAAAATAACAAAAACAATAAAGAACTGCACGTTTTTTTCCCCAAACTGCATGTGATTATCATAAAGTGGGCATGTCTGTAAAGGGGAGACTCGTGGGTACCCATAGAACCCATTTTCATTCACATATCTTGAGGTCAGAGGTCAAGGGACCCCTTTGAAAATGAAGTGTATTTATTAAAAAAAAAGGCTTTTCATTCTTTATTTTATTTCACATTGGTGCAGACATTGAGTCGAAGATGGATTTAAAGATGTCGTGTCGTGTGGTTTTTCCACAGTACACTGGTCCAGACTGTGTTTGGTCTGCGAGCCAGGAGGGCAGACGGAGCGCATACTACAGAACGAGGCTGACCGTGAGCTCTCTCCTCTCAATCTGCTTTAGTTCTAATGAAAAACGCATTCATCAATCCTTCTGCACCCTGACTACACAAACAAATCACGCCGGCTCCTCCCTGGCTCTGTGATTTGTTTGCAGATTCTGCTCGACTACATCCATTTGTCTGCTCCCCCCCATCAGCGGCGCGGACTCTGTGCGGCTCATAAAAATGCCGGCTGAATATACATCAGGCCGGCCAGGGGTGTGAATTCCTCCCCAGGTCTGTGGCCTGACAGGCCGACACGCGACCCCGTAACGCTCAGAGGGGAAAACGGAGGAAGTCAAATGGAGCGAGGGTGATAATGAAACGGATATTACGCTGGTTAACCTTTAGCTGAGGAGCAGCACCCTGCGGCTGCCTCCCGCAGGCATGTGAAACGGTTAAAGCTCTGAGAAGTCATCCGTCTGCTCATCCGAGGGCAGTAGGTGGGCTCTGAGCATCAGAATGGAATAATGGGATGATGGCTGATACACATATATAGCCCAAGGGAATACTCTAACTGGTTACCAACCTCATTATGCCACCACATTTCACACATTAAATGTATTCTTTAACTAAAACTGCAATTTTTTTCTGAAAAAAAAAAGGCTGATTACATTTTGATTTATGAGACTGTCACTTGTTTAAAATGGCAGAGGGAACAGCAGAGGACATGTTGTCTTGTTAGAAGGATTTTTGTTGTTGTTGTTTGGCGCTTAAATTAGATTCCTGAACAGTGTGGTGAATGAAAAACAGTTAGGGAAACACAACTAGTAGTCATCTGGGATTGGGTATGAAGTAAAAATTAGTGTCTTGATGCAAATTTCAACATCACGAACGTTAGGGGCTGAGACGATACACCTATCTCCCGATTCGATACGATCACAATACTCGCGTTTTTTAAGTATTGTGATTCTACAAGTATTGTGATTCAATATTACTATTTATTGTGATTTTTGTTAACTTTTTTAACACTAGACCATGGGAAAAAAGTTGAATCATACACTTCTAGGGACTTTTACTCTGGAAAATATCTATATAAATAAAGTAAGAATGTTCGATTTTCAGACTGTATGTAGTCAGAGATGTCCTGAAGTCAAATATATCAGTCATTGTCAGGCATTATTTATAAAAAAAAAGAATTTCCAGCAACCTTTAAAGGGACTGTTTGTAAGAATCAGAAATGCTTGTTAACAGCGACACCTGTGGCTGTTAAGTCAACGAAAGTCAGCGTCAGCCTCGTGCTTGTTCTCACTCTAAATAGACATGAACGAGCATTGCTCAACACAGTGAGGCGACACACATCAGCTAAAACCACACTATCACTCTATATTTCAACTGCTTGGCAGTAATGTTAGCTGACCAGACGAAGGTCTCTCCATGAATCAATGCTGATCCTAGTGTTGGCTTTTCCTGCTTCAGCCTCCCGACCGCGGCCAAAGGGAGACACCGGCACCCGGTCGGAGACGATAATGTTTCTCGCTGCAGAGCCCCGTCACGTCACAAGACACGGGAAACCTCTGTTGGTCTGGAGGAGCTGCATCATTTATTTCTGCACAAACGTCCACTGTACATTCACTAGATATTCTCCGAGCTACCAACTCTCCTGCAGTGTGTAGGGTGCGCACATGCACGTGAGGTGGAGCGAGCTGAGTGAAGGCAGGGAGGCAGAGGAGCAGGAGAGTACAGCAGAGACTCCGGCCCTGGAGACCAAAGCTACGGTCTCCCTCGCGTCCTCCAACCGCGGCCAACATTGTTTTGCAAGACGGGCTTCACTAGATATAACTTTTCCGTTTTGGTGCTTCGTGTAGTTTGTGTTGGAGTCTGAGTCTGAACAGCGTAGCTACACGCGAGCGTGCATGGGACACTGACTCGGATTGATTTATACATGTAAAAAGTTACAAACAGTCCCTTTAAAGGGAGACATGCGCTTGTGCACATCCATTTGGATATCTGGAGCGCCTACCAACCCACAAACTGTGAAATAAGACAACCCAGTCAGTTTTTTTGTGGGCTGTCACATGTGATTCAACAAGCCAATCAGATTTTGCTCCCCTTCCTATGTCACATGCAGGATCATTAGAATATACTGCCCACAGCTTGAGAACTACCTTTGCAAAGATGCACTATATTTTTCTCCCAAGCCAATCAGAGCAGACTGGGCTTTTTCAGCGTTTCAGACAGACGGTGAATATAGGTATATTCAGACAGACAGGTTGAGGAAAATAATGTGTTTTTTGAACATTAAAGCATGTAAACATGTTCTAGTAGAAACCCAAAATACAAGTACGTAGATGAAAATGAGCATGATATGTCTCCTTTAATGCTGGAATGCTCAAAACATCTGCATCATACGTCAGATGATGTAATTTTTGACTCTTTTTTTTGCCAGATTATTTCATGTCATTATCCCTTACTGATTGAAAAATCAAAGCTGCAGTCTGATCACAAGCCTCCGTAATTCACCGCAACGCTCCATACTTTTAAAAAAGCGACTAGTCCTCCTGTCTGACCACAGTGAGTTTGACAGGTGCAGTAATTGAGTCATTTCCCGTGGAAGCCGCTCTGTGATTGATTGATTTGGATCGGTACAATAGCCCCGCTTGTAGATAATATCATAATTCCAGCTGCCTCACATTGCACATTGATTCACGCACTCATTGCTATGCAGACGGCTTGCTGAGTTTAGAAGTTTAATAGCGAGGAGAGTGTATGAAAGATGGTGCGGAAACTTTGCAGTGAAGGCTGCAGTGAAGCTAAAAGGAGTAATCTGTCTTGCCATGCATGAAAAACACCATTAATTCTGTTCAAGTCTTAGAAAATGTGTTACTTTACGAAACTGGTGAGTCAACAAGTTTTTGGTTACAAATCGCAGTCTGGCTTTTTTTTTTTTTATGACCTTTTGAGAGAAAACACTCAAATCAACTTCATGAAATATTCGTTAGCAGGGAGTGATTTGGCGGATTAAGGACTGTGGATGAGCCCCGGCAAAATGTAAATTGAAAATGATTTCCTGGGTTGAATTGATTTTTTGAGTCGAGTGTCTCGTGCAGTTGATGTAATTTCTCAATCAGACGGAGTGGAGGGGGGGGTGAAAGGTTATTCCAAAGAGCAGATTGAGTAAAAAGGCTTCCACACTGCATCACCGGTAAACTGTACACATCTCATCACTCCTTTCTCACTCTGACACATGCCTCTTTCCAACACATTCTCACTCCCAATTCATCAAATACCGCCATTTGGTCAGTGTCCCTCGGCATCAGAGACCGACGCATGGGGTACCTCTCTTGTGTTACTTTTGGACGGACCACGGACGACGTGTCAATACACGTTTGTTATATGCATAGTGTCCTTTCAAAATAAACTCCTGCAAAGCATCACATTTGTGCTCACTGGGTTGGGTTGACAGCATAGACTGTAGAAGTGGACGTAGTCACCTTGATGTCACCTGTTGGATTGTGGACTGCAGGGTTTTGAAGCCTTGAGTTCGGCATTTTTTCTGTCGCCATCTTGTTTTTTTGGAACCAGAGGGTGGAACTAATTACAACTGAATGCTGAATAAGATAATTTTAGGCGTTATAATTAACTTTCAACTCGCGGGACTGACGATACTGACGACTCACGTGACTCACAGGGCAGACGATATTAACGACTCATGTGACTCACGGGACTGGCGATACTAAAGACTCAAATGACTAACGACTCACGTGACTCATGGGGCTGACGATACTGAGGACTCACGTGACTAGACTCACAGGGCAGACGAGTTAACGACTCACGGGACTAGTGACTCACGAGACTCACGGGACTAGCGACTCACGTGACTGATGATACCAACAAGTTACGGGACCAAGGCCTGACGTGAAAGTCAACGCGACTTTTAGTTTCACACGGGACACGATCACTGGTCTCCTGGTTGAAAGTCCAGTGTTTGTTTGACCCATCCACCCCCCCTCCCACCAGGCCTGAACGGACTCAGGCTATTAATACTACATCACTTGCTCCAACCATCGAATAATACCATGGGTGGGTTTACTTTGGAGTTAGTTGAAAGCCTGGTTTTTGTCACATACTGTTGCTAAAGGGTACATCAATGCATCGGTTTCCGATGCCGAGTAGGACTTACGAAACGGCACTATTTGACTAGTTGGGAGTGAGAACGGCTTGCTCTTTCATCACCATCTTACTGCTATCCCGAGGAGATCGAACACAATGTCATTCCTCAAATGGTAAAACGTATTAAAAAAAAAATCACTGCTGGGCACAAGTGATGAAAGGAAAGCCAAAGATGAGGGCAAATGAATAGTTATGTCATTATCTGCCTATTTCGCTCCGTCCCCTCTGCGAGTTCCACGTAGCTAATTCATCTTTGTGTCCTTGCTCAGATCTGTGGAGCAGATTTGGTTATCGGCAGGGGGTCACCCGCCTCGGAGGCACTCCTTCCTCATTACAGTCCGGCCCGGTGAGGAATCTGCAAGCGCTGGAGTTGAACTGCAGCAGAGTCCCGCTGAGGAGCTTTGTTTAAACAGCGTCGCGCTGTATTACCCAACTTAATGGAGACTCCATCCCCGGCCCAACCCTCGGCAGCTCATGTATTTAAATGGGGTTATCTGCTCGTCAATGTCGGGCATAGGGCAGAGCGCCGGGGCCGGGCTGGAAGTGGGTCGGAGGAGGAGATGGGACTCGAAAAATGGGAGAATCTGACCTCTGAATGTGGGTGAAGAGCAAATCTAATTTACTTTGCTGTTAGCTCAGCTAAGGACGATTTTGTGGGTCCAAGAGAAAGCCAGCAAACAGTGAAAATGAAGGGGGTAAATATAATTACGAAAGCAATGGTTTGCAGCTGCTGATTTGGGTCTGGGATCAGTCACACGGGGACGTTTTAAAAAGGGAAGATACATCATTCATTATGTCAATAGTTTGACTTCTTTTATCATCATGTTTTATGCATGATTAAAATCATTCCGCTCGCGCCGGAAAAAGGTGGAAGGCGCCGAAGGGAAATTTGGCAGGAAAAGAACCGTGATGAACATATTCATGAGTTGGCCACATAAAACAGCACGGGATGTGTTTAAAAAGTTTTTTTTTATGTGGGTGTCAGTGGACTCACTGCCAAGCCCACAGGTCCATCAGATCACCAGTAGAACTCCCACTTGTCCAGATGTTCAGGTCCCCCTGCTGCTGTGACAGCATAAAGGCACTTTATGTTTCTGCGTGTGGGACCAACCACAGTGATTTACTGTATCTTACCTACTATACAAAATATACTGTTTCATTTCCTGTAAGCTTGGATGTAAATATGGATGAAGAGGTAAAGTGTATAGGTTTCTAAGTTATAAAAACTTAACTTTTTCACTGCAGTGCGAAGAATGTCTGTCTGTATGTTGGCAGCCCTCACAGCCCAATAAAAAAGTATGTTATACTCTTATCAACATGGTAAATATGGTACTTTATGTAAATTAATGTATATGTATTATTTGAAATCAATTAACAACACAAAACAATGACAAATATTGTCCAGAAACCCTCACCGGTACTGCATTTAGCATAAAAAATATGCTCAAATCATAACATGGCAAACTGCAGCCCAACAGGCAACAACAGCTGTCAGTGTGTCAGTGTGCTGACTTGACTATGACTTGCCCCAAACTGCATATGATTATCATAAAGTGGGCATGTCTGTAAAGGGGAGACTCGTGGGTACCCATAGAACCCATTTTCATTCACATATCTAGAGGTCAGAGGTCAAGGGGTCCCTTTGAAAATGGCCATGGTAGTGTTTTCTGCTAACATTTGACAAATTTGGAGCGTTATTTGTCATACCAGCTCGTCTTTCCTGACAAGCTAGTATGACATGGTTGGTATCAATGGATTCCTGATGTTTTTTCTAGTTTCATATGATAACATCTTCACTTTAGCTTTAAAACTGCTGCTACAATCTCCAAAAGATTGATTGCGTTAATTAAATTAGTGGCATTAAAACAAATTTGCGTTAATGCGTTAACTTTGGCAGCCCTAGTGGAAAGATTTTTACTTAAAACCCAGTTGAAACCTTTAAAGTAGGCTTTTGACCTGCAAATCATCACATTTATGCTCATTGGATTGGATTGCCAACACAGACTGTAGATAAGAAGTGGACGTAGTCACTGTGACGTCACCCGTTGGTTTGTGGACTATGGTTTTTGAAGCTTCAAGTTAGACATTTCGGCCATCACCATCTTGGTTTTGGAGCTAAGTACAAGCGAACGAAAACATTTTTAGGTGACCTGTTGTAAAATGTTACAATTGACTATCATAAACACACTGTGAAAGGGTTAAAGTTGTAAGACGAAAACACGGACAACTCCACATCCACCGGACGACGCCGTGGTAGCGACCTGTCAATCGCAAAGTAGCCAAGCCCTAAAGCATCCCCTGCTTTATGGTCTATTTGACTCTAAATGGGACCATAATTTACTAAATGAACATCATGCTGTATTGAAGAAGACTTGAAACTCGTGATTGAGACCATAAACTCATGTTTACAATGTTTACTGAGGTAATAAATCAAGTGAGAAGTAGGCTCATTTTCTCATAGACTTCTATACAATCAGACTTCTTTTTGCAACTAGAGGAGTCGCCCCCTGCTGGCTATTAGAAAGTACACAAGTTTAAGGCTTCACATTTCAGACCCGGAGGTTGCCGCCTGGTTGCCAGTGAATTGCTCTTGAACTCTACTGTTTCAAAACTCGCCGAGACAGTATAGCATGCTATAGGAGTTTCCTGTGTGTCTGACCACCATTGATTTGTCTGCGTTTGAAGCCATCAGTGTCTGCCGGTGCACTCTGCATAATGTCTTCAGACACCCTTCCCTCCCCCCGCCCTTGTCCGCCAGTCGCCTCACACTTACTATGCACGCCGTTATTCTGCCTCCATAAGCAAAATGGAGAACGCAGAGAGCCCGAGGATGCAGCCTAATCTTTACATCTCTTCCGAGCCGCGGCAGGCACCACAAAAGACAAGCTCCGTGATATAATACTCAGCTTTTTTGCATTCCGCTGACATCCCTCTGCAGATCCTCGAAGACAAAAAAGAAGTTTTTATCAACAGTGAGTCACTCCCATAGTGCTTGTTTTATTCACCTGCCTCTGGCTGCGGGGTTTGGTTATTGTTGAAAAATCTCAAACCAAAGCTGGGAAAAACAATATCAATCGGGGGGAGAAAAAAAAAAAAAACGTGACATGTATTTTATTGTTTTGTTTTTGCTTACGAAAAACAAGTGATATATGAAGGAGCGGAGGTGAATCATAAAGCACCTCGTGGCGTCTGTAAGCAATCTGTCCTCGGCATTGCGTGCAATTTGTTTCCCTCTGGGGGTGTATGTAAAGGAGCTCAACGCAACCCCGATTTACCGAGGCGATGTGAATCAAAGGAAACACTGGAGTACAAGCATCAGCAGTACTGTAGGTACACAGCTGCACCGCACACACACACACACACACACACACTGTACGCTAATTCTCCTAAATGCCACTCGGAGAAGCTAAACACACACAACACACAGCCGCAGACGGAGTGGCATATAACCTAAAATAAACAGGAGCGGAGCAGATGAGGCGAACCAGATGTAATCGTGTAGTTTTCCTCTGTAATCTGCTTTGTCCTGCGCCCGGGCTCAGACGACGGCAGATTATTTGACTTATATCGCAATTTGTAATCCCCCTCGGTACACAGTGTCAGTATCAATACAAGGGGATGCTATTTGGCAGAGATGTCCGCGGTGAGATATAAAGCAGGCCATCCAGCGGATCCTCCCCACCGATATGATATTGTCTTCAGGAGATTTCTTTTTTTAATATCAGTGGAATGTACACAGCTTTGGCTCACACGGCTGCTTACGGCCCTGAACTGAATGCTGAATCGCAGCTAGCCGTAACAGATGCTAACGGATACAGCTAACACGTTGCAATGGATTTTGAAAGAGAATGTGATGATTTGATGAGCAGATCCAATTCACAATTATGATGAATGACAAGCATATTGTTACCATATGTGAATGGACTTTAAACCTTTTTAAGCATTTATTACAGCCATCATATACATACAGGTACATAAATAAAATTTGACCTCTGTAATTTAACCCATCCGAAGTATTTTAGGAGCAGTGGGGTGCTGTAAAGCGCCCCGGGGAGCAACTTGGGGTTTAGTGTCTCGCTCAAAGACACCTCGACATAGGAGCCAGGGATTGAAACGCCAACCTTGTGGTTAAAGGACGACCCGCTCTACCCACTGAGCAACAGCCGCCCCACACAGCCGGAGTATTGAACTATATACTATTGGGGATGTACCGATCCAATATCGATATCGGCCCGATACTGACTCAAATAGCTTGATCGAACAGTTGGACAGCAGATCCCAGGTCAGCTCTTTCTGCTTGTTTTCCTCCAGTCTGTGAAATCTTGCAGATGCTGTTAAGAGCACCGGAGGACACAGAGGCACATGTTTTTTTTTCCTAGGTTACCTGTTTCATGTACTACTGTCAGGATATAGCGGCCGTTTTATGAAAATAACTTTTTTTTTTAAATCATATCTGCTCCAATCTCACCTACTTCAGCTTTAAATGGTCTTTAGATGGTCCTGACGAAATTTGAAGTCGATCCGATTAAATCTGTAGGAGGAGTTCGTTAAAGTACGCGGCCTGTAAATTGCTAAAATTGGACGAAAATGGCACATTTAATTAAAAATGGCTGACTTCCTCTTGGGTTTTGGGTATACCTCCAAGAGGCTTTTTTGTGCATTTTCACAAGTTACATCTGCCTACCAAATTTCATACATGTATCTGAAACCTGAGCGAGAGGCGCAATTTTTTTTGATTTTGTAGGGGGGGCGCTATTGAGCCATTTTGTAACGCCCAAGCTCTGAAACACTAAAAATACTAAATTTTACACCGCGTCTGATAAGTGTGCAAAGTTTAACAACTTTTTGTGTTAAGGCCCCCAAAAATGTGATTCATTTGAGATAAGAAGTTGCAAAGTTCCCCACTGTGGGACTAATAAAGGAATATCTCATCTTGTATCTTAAGAAAAAGAAAAAGAAAAGAAATAAAATCCTTCAGTTTCAAAAGGGGTGCTTTGGCCCTAAATATATAAATTTACATACATTTACATAAAGCAGCATATTTGCCCACTCCACTCCCATGTTGATTAGAGTATTCAATATTTGACAAATCTCCTTTTAAGGTACATTTTGAACATTTAAAATCCCTAATAAAAAGTGAAAAAGAAAGCAAAAGAACCAAATAAAAGACAAGAATGGAGTTAATGTTCAGAGTATTAGACAGCCGGTTCTGACTGAGCATATTTTAGGTGATCAGTAAAGATCAAAAGAAAGAGTGTGAAGAGAAAGTTGGAGGCCAGCGGTGCTCACAGTGTCTGGGTGATTGACAGCCAGCCACGGAGTGACACTGACCTGTGGAATTTAAGGATTTAAAGGAGTTGATGAAAGTGTCTGCACCCATCATCGCAGGGTTACTGTCAACCATAAGGAATATCTTTCTATTTCTTTCTCTGCGTGGCTCTTTAAGAAAATCCCCCACCTCTCCATCCAACCTTCAACTCCATTTATCCCGGCGCTCTCTTTCTCTTAACCTCCACTCGGCTGCCTCTGCTTTCATCTCCTCGCTTGGTCTAACTCGGACCTGACTTCTCTCCTCGTATACCTCCTCTTCAACCCTCCCCTGCCCGTCTACCATCTCATCTCCTCTCTTTCATCTTCCCTCTCCTCCTCCCCTCTTCTCTTCTCCTTCTCTGCACTCTTCTCTCTTCTTCTGATTGTTCCTCCCTCGAAAATTGACCTCTTTTTTCTTCCCTTCACTTATAATCCCGTTTCTATTTTGTCCCTCACCATCTCCGCATTTTATCATTTTTTTCTCTCATTTTGTATTCCTTCCTCTTTGTTTCTCGTCCTCTCATGTCTTCCTTTCATCTATTTTCCTCCCCGACTTCATCTCTTCGTCCTGCTTTACACTGTCCCGTCTCCTCTCCTCTCCTCCTTTCACTTGTTTCCTTCCCTTCTCCCCTCTCCTCTCCTCTCATCTCCTCTCCTGCCTTGTTTCCTTCCCTTCCCTGCTGTCCTCTCCTCTCCTCTCCTCTCCTCTTGTCACTTGTTTCCTTCCCTTCTCCCCTCTCCTCTCCTGCCTTGTTTCCTTCCCTTCCCTGCTGTCCTCTCCTCTCCTCTTGTCACTTGTTTCCTTCCCTTCTGTTCTCTCCTCTCCTCTCTTCACTTGTTTCCTTTCCTTCCCTTCTCTCCTCTCCTATTTTCACTTATTTCTTTCCCTTTCCTTCTCTCCTCTCCTCTCCTCACTTTTTTCTTTCCCTTCCTTCCTGTCCTCTCCTCTCCTCTTTTCACTTGTTTCCTCCTCTCCTTTCCTTTCCTCTCTTCACTTGTTTCCTTCCCTTCTCTCCTCTCCTAACCTCTCCTCTCCTCTCCTCTCATCTCCTGGCTTGTTTCCTTCCATTCCCTTCTGTCCTCTCCTCTCCTCTTTTCACGTGTTTCCTCCTCTCCTCTCTTCTCCTCTCCTCTCCTCACTGGTTTCCTTCCCTTCCCTTCTCTCGTCTCATCTCCTCACTTGTTTCTTTCCCTTCCCTTCTGTCCTCTCCTCTCCTCTTTTCACTTGTTTCCTCCCCTCCTCTCCTCTCCTCTCCTCTGTGCTGTCAGTCAGTGGAGGGTAAATACAGGGCCATCCTGTCTGAACCCCATCCATCACACTGCCACTTAATACCCACAGCTGTCACTGTGTGCACACAAGTGCGTGTCTTTGTGCAGGTGTGCGTGTTTGTGTCGATCTCCAGCTGGAGTGTGTGTGAGTGTGTGTTTGTGAGTGTGTGTATGTAGGATTTTCCAAACATCACATTAGAAATTGACAGAGGATTACCAAAAAATGTAAATACTGCCTTAACAGTATCGTGTTCTCCTCTCTGCTGTGTGTGTGTGTGTGTGTGTGTGTGTGTGTGTGTGTGTGTGTGTGTGTGTAGAAATGAAAGTGTGTGTCGTGCGCGGTCCTGCTGAGCAGCTCCACGGTTCCTCCAGGCCTCTCTGACAGCGAGAGCTAACACCCCATGGGTTTTTGTTTTTTTTGCCACAGACTTCCTTTGAACGTGAACATAGTGAATGTGAACTCCATCACAGACCTATTCAGTCAAACAGAGAGCAAAGACACAAGGAGACACCTGGGCACGAGTTCAAGAGGAGAGGGACAAGAGACGCGTCCGTCGTCCACCGGAGGGACGGTAACACGCAGGAGGTGGCCGAGTACAACAGCAGGCTGATATTGGTGCAGTAGAAGTTGATATAATAATTCCACTGACCGGGTCTTTGGGGGCTAAAAGAAAAGAATTTTTTTCTTTCCTTTCCTGCATTCATATATTCCCTTTCCTTGTCTCCTTCCCTCTCCTGTTTTCCTTTCCTCCTGTTCGCTACTTGTCTGTTTCCTTTCCTTCTCCCCTCTTGTCTTTATATCTGCTTGTTTCCTTTCCTCTTTCCTCTCTTCTCCTCCTTTCAGCAGGCTGATATCAGTGCAGTAGTTTGAGATGTAGGCAAGGACTTTTTGTAGGTTAAATTATACAAGTGAAAGAATTATTATTTCTGGTATTATTGTTGTCATTTATATTGTTATAACTAGGCCTATATTTGTATATGATTTATTCAATGATTTAATTTATTATTGTTTTTTTCATTTATTTATCTTTAATATATATATATATATATGTAGACAGTATATATTAGGGCTGTCAATCGATTAAAATATTTAATCACGATTAATTGCATGATTGTCCATTGTTAATCGCGATGAATCTGATGATCTGATGATTTTTATCTGTTCAAAATGTACCTTAACGGGAGATTTGTCAAGTATTTAATAATCTTATCAACATGGGAGTTGGCAAATATGCTGCTTTATGCAAATGTATGTATATATTTATTATTGGAAATCAATTAACAACACAAAACAATGACAAATATTGTCCAGAAACCCTCACAGGTACTGCATTTAGCATAAAAAATATGCTCAAATCATAATATGGCAAACTGCAGCCCAACAGGCAACAACAGCTGTCAGTGTGTCAGTGTGTTGACTTGACTATGAATTGCCCCAAACTGCATGTGATTATCATAAAGTGGAGACTTGTGGGTACCCAAAGAACCCATTTTCATTCACATATCTTAAGGTCAGAGGTCAAGGGGACTGCTAGGATGACATGGTTGGTACCGATAGGTTTTCTAGTTTCAAATGATACCAGTATCTTCACTCTAGCTTTAAAACTTGAACCCGCTACAACCTAAATATCGCAAGTTGTGTTAATGTGTTAAAGAAATTAGTGGTGTTAAAACAAATTTGTGTTAACACGTTATTATCGTGTTAACTTTGACAGCCCTAAACAACAAAGATGACACGGCGTCTAGGATACGTGATTCCATTGGCATTGATCCATGAACGAGGGGTCGCCTCCTTCCCTACCCGGAGACTCTCAGAGATGTGGGTAATCAGTAAAACGGGTGAAATGCTGCAGATGACCCCTCCACAAGGACAAGGTCATTTAAAGCAGATTATTGTCTTGATCTGACAGGTAGGCAGATACTGTAGAATGTTTGTTTTTATGTTGACAGCATGTTGTGCTACTGGTCATTTTCTATTATCCTAAATATTGAAGTTTATAAATAAGTGTTTTGGCATGCCTGGCCAAGTGGAGCTATCCATGGTACTGAAAGGGGGGGATTTAATACTGGTATGTTAAATTAGCATTTAACCTTTTGGTTTATTGTTATGCCATCCATCACCTTTGGGCAAGGCAAGGGAGTGAAAATATTGCGCTAATTGTTGAATTCAATTATTTAAAATAGATTAAAATATTCCTGCTATTGCAGTGGTTAAGTTCAGGTTCCAAAGTTGTTTTGATTAAAGTTCACAATTATCCTATAAATGTTAATTTAAAAGCTGCGAGAAATAGCCTTCATCGTCTATACGGGCCCACTGTGGTTTGTGATTTATATTCATGAATGAAATGTTTCAAAAACATATA